>PJEM01016692.1:0-24830 GCA_004023845.1 Helogale parvula | reverse complement strand
CTAGCAGGAAAACAGGAGAGGCCTAATGGAGAACCAGGGGGAGAGGAGGAGGGAGAGAGAGTTGGGGAGAGAGAGGGATACAAAACTTGAGAGACTATTGAATGCTGAAAATGAACTGAGAGTTAAGGGGGAAGCAGGTGGGGGGAAAAGAGGTGGTGGTGATGGTGGCGGGCACTTAGGGGGAAGAGCACTGGGTGTTGTATGGAAACAAATTAGACAATAAAAAAAAATAAAGTTAAAAAAATCTTCTATGCTTTGCCTCCTTTTCTTTTTTTTTTTTGCCCTATGTTCATCTGTTTTGTTTCTAAAATTCCACACATTAGTGAAATCATGTGATATCTGTCTTTCTCTGACTTATTTCCCTTAGCGTAATATATCTAGCTGCATCCATGTCATATGCAAATGGAAAGATTTCATTCTTTTTGATGGCTGAGAAATATTCCATTGTAATTACACATATATACATATATATTATGTATAATAACTTCTTTATCCATTCATCAGCCCAAATGGGCTCTTTCCGTAATTTGGCTATAGTTGATAATATTGCTCTAAACATCAGAGTCCATATGCCCCACGATTCAGTATTTTTGCATCCTTTGGGTACAAAGGATACCTAGCAGTGCAATTGCTGGATCATAGGGTAGTTCTACTTTCAACTTTTTGAGGAACCTCCATACTGTTTCTCAGTGGAGAAACACTCCTACCAAAAGTGCAAGAGGGTTCCTCTTTCTCTCCATCTTCACCAATAATTGTTGTTTCCCATGTTGTTAAATGTAGCCATTCTGACATGTGGGGAAGTGTTATCTCATTATTGTTTTGATTTGTATTCCCCTGATGATGTGTGATGTTGAGCATCTTTTCATCTGTCTGTTAGCCATCTGTATGTCTTTTTTGGAAAAATATCTGTTTGTATCTTCTGCCCACTTCTTAACTGGATTATTTGGTTTTGGGTGCTGAGTTTGATATGTTCTTTATAGACTTTGGATACTAATCCTTTCTCAGACATGTCATTTGCAAATATCTTCTCCTATTCCATAGATTGTCTTTTAGATTTGTTGATTGTTTCCTTTGCTATACAGAAGCTTTTTATATTGATGAAGCTTTTGTCTCCCTTGCCCCAGGAAATGTGTCTAGTAAGAAGTTGCAATGGCCAGTTTCAAAGAGGTTGCCACCTATGTTCTCCTGTAGGATTGTGATGGTTTCCTATCTCACATTTAGGTATTTCATTCATTTTTTATTTATTTTTGTGTATGGTGTAGGAAAGTGATCCAGTTTCAATGTAAGCCTGGGTGTTAAATTGTATGAATGGAACTATTAATGTTATGTAAGTGGAGAAAAGGGAAGAATTATGTAAACAAAAATTGAAGATTGTATGGATTTTAAAAAGTAATAACAATGATATAATAATATTAATTCATATACCATAGGTTCATAACAAGCTTTAATAATTTTTTTATTTTATCCTCACAAGGCCCTTTGAGATAAGTAATGTTTATATTATCACCCCATGTTATAGATTAGACAGCTGAGCAAAAAGAGTTTATGTGATTTACCCAAGGAAGACAAACAGGAAAGGGGTGAGGCAAAATGCAGATCAGCTGATACCAAGTCATTCATTCATTCATGTACTCATATATTCAATAAATATTTTAAGTATCTATGATGTGCCAGGTACTATTCTAGCCATTTGTAATATAACAGTAAGCAAAACAGATATTATACTATAAGTAGGTTATATAGGATGTTAGACAATGATAAATGGTATGAAAAAAATCAAACGGAAATGAAAATGAGAATGCTGGAAAAGAATGGTGATGTTAAATAAAATGGTCTGAAAAAGTCTTATTATGAAGATAATGGTTTTTAATTTATTTGCATTTATATAGCATGATGTAATTTACATAGATTGAAATTTAATCTTTTTAGTATTCTGCAGGCTTTGGCAAGTGCAAATAGCCGTGTAACCACCACATAATCAAGATATAGAAAGTTCCATTATCAAAAAAAAAATACTTCTGTTTTCCTTTGTAGTCAACCTCTCTCTCCAACCCAGACTCTGGCAACAACTGATCCAATTCTGCCTCTATAGCTTTGCCTTTTCCAGAAGGTCATATAAATGGATTATACATAGAATTCATCTTTCTGAGCTTGGCTTCTCTCACTTAGCAAAATGGATTTGGGATTCATCAATTTTGTGGCAAATTACTATGAATGTATCACAGTTTTTGTTTTGTTTTGTTTTGAATGGGCAGTGCACCGGGTGGACATTTCAGTTATTTCTAGTCTTTGGCTATCTCAGGTAAAGCTGCTATAAACATTTGCATGCAGGTTTTTGTGTGAATACAAATGTTCACTTCACATGGGTAAATATCTAGGAGTGGGAACTGCTAAATCAGATGGTGAATGTATGTTTACCTTTATAAGAAACTTAGTTTTCCAGAGTAGCTGCACCATTTTTTCATTCTGAGAATTCCAGTTGCTCTGCACCCTAGCTAGCATTTGGTATTATCAGGTTTGTTTTTTAAAAAATTATTCCAATAGATGTGTAGCAGTATTTCACTGAAGTTTTTATTTTTTTTTATTTTTTTATTTTTTTTAAATATTTTATTGTCAAATTTGTTTCCATACAACACCCAGTGCTCTTCCCCCTAAGTGCCCTCCACCACTGAAGTTTTTAATTTGGACTTCCCTCATAATTAATTATATTAAACATCTTCTCACTTGCTCAGCTGCCATTAGTATATCTTCTTAGTGAAGAGTCAAAAATTTTTAAATTTTTTATTTTAATTCCAGTTAACAGTGTTTCAGGTGCACAATATAGTGATTCAACAATTCCATACAACACCCAGTGTTCATTACAAGTGCACTCCTTAATCCCCATCACCTATTTCCCCCATCCCCCCACACCCTCCCCTCTAGTAACCATCAGTTTGTTCTCTATAGTTAAGAATCTATTTCTTGGTTTCTCTGTCTGTCTGTCTGTCTCCCATTGCTAATTTTTTTTTTGGCAATTTCTTCATTGAGTTATTTTCTTGTTATTGAGTTTTGAGATCTCTTTATAAATTCTAGAAATAAGTCTTTTATCAGATACATGATTTGCAAATACTTTCTCCCAGCCTGTGGCTTGTTTTACCATTTTCTTAATAGTGTCTTTCAAAGGAAAGTGCTAAATTTTGATAATCCCATTTATCATTTTTCTTTATGAATGATGAATTATGCTAAAAAATCTACTTTAAAAATCTTGCCTAATCCAAGGTCACAAAGACTTTTTCCCTAAATTTTCTTTAAAAATTTTATTCATTTATGGGCACCTGGGTGGCTCAGTTGGTTAAACGTCTGACTTTGCTCAGGTCATGATCTCATGGTTCATAGGTTTGGGCCCCGTGTTGGGCTCTGTGATGACAGTTCAGAGCTCAGAGCTTACTTAGGATTCTGTCTTCCTCTCTCTTTCTTTCTCTCTCTCTCTCTCTCTCTCTGTCCTTCCCCTGCTTGTGTGCTCTCTCTCTCTCTCTCTCTCAAAAAAAATAAGCATTGAAAAAATGGTTTTTTGAAATTTTGTTTATTTAAGTTTGACATTTAGATCTACAATCCATTTTACAGTAATTTTTGTATATCATGCAAAGATAAATTATAGTTTCTTTTTTCCTTTTTTTTTCATATATGGATATTCAATTGCTCCAGCATAATATGTTGAAAAGACTATCTTTCTTCAATGTGTGACTTTGCATCTTTGTTGAAAATTAACTGATTATCTAAGAATTGGGTCAGTTTCTGGAATTTAATAAACAACACAGGTGAACAAAGAGAAACAAGACAAACAAAAGGAAAATAGACTTTTAAATATAGGGAACAAACTGGTGGTTGCAGAGAGGAGGTGGGTGGGGTAATGGGTGAAATAGACAAAGGGAGATTAAGGGGATTATCTTGATGAGCACTGAAAAATGTATAGAATTACTGAATCACTATATTGTACACCTGAAACTAATATAACATTGAATTATACTTGAATTAAAGAAAAATTCTGGATGGGGCACCTGTGTGGCTCAGTGGTTTAAGCATCCTGCTCAGGTCATGATCTCATGGTTCATGAGTTTGAGCTCTGTGTCAGGCTCAGCACTGCTGGTGCAGAGCCTGCTTGGGATTCTCTCTCTTCTCTCTCTCTGCGCCTCCCTTCCTCACTCTCTCTCAAAATAAATAAATAAACTTTTTAAAATGTATTCTGGATGTTCTACTCTATCCCATTGTTCTATATGACTAACCTTCTGTTAATAAGATACTATGTCAGTTACTGTGGCTTTATGGTAAGTCTTGAAGTCAATCAATGTGGGGTCTCCAATTTTGTTCTTTTTCAAGTTGTTTGCCTATTCTGATATCTTTGTCTTTCCTTATAAATTTTAGAATCAACTCGTCCATTTCTGCAAACAAATCAAAAAGCCAATTAGGATTCTTGTAAGGATCTTGTTAAACTATATAATATTTTTTATTTATAACTTAATATTCAGTCTTGGAACCCTAGAATCCATGAATATGGGTTTTATACAGGTTTTCCTTTGACTTTTTTATCAGTGTTTTGTAGTTTTCAGCACACATACCTTGCACATATGTTTTACAATTATACTTAAGTATTTTATGTTTCTGGTGCTCTTGTAAATGATACTCTTAATTTCAATGGTTTATTAATATTATATAGAAATATAATCCATTTTTGTATGCTAACCTTTTATCCTAGGACTTTATAAAACTCACTTATGAGTTCTAATAGACGGCTTGGTTGTTGTTGTTGTGTGATTTTGGGTGGTTTTTTTTTTCTGTAGTTTGTTTAGGATTTTCTATATTGACAATCACATTATCTACAAATAAATAAAATTTTATTTTCTCCTTTCCTATGTAACCTTATGATGCTGGTTAAGGTGTCTACTCTGATACTGACTATGAATGGTGAGATTCATACCCCCAGTTTTAAGGGGAAAGCATTGTCTTTACCATTAGGTAAGATGCTATCTGTAGGAATTTTCTAGATCTCTGCTATCAGGCTGAGAAAGTTTACTTCTATTTCAATTTACCTAAGAGATTTTTTTTAAGTTTATTTATTTATTTGAGATCTCTCTCTCAAAGGGAGAGAGAGAATCCCAAGCAGCTTCGTACTGCCAGAGAAGAGCCTGACACAGGACTTGATCCCACAACCATGAGCTCATGACCTGAGCAACCAAGAATCAAGCGCTTAACTGACTGATCCACCCAGGCATCCCATAGCTAAGAGATTTTTATCACAAATGGATGCTGAATATTATCAAATGATTTTTCTGCATCTGTTGAGATGATAATATGGTTTGTCTTCTTTCATATTTTGATATGATACACTATTTTTTTTTCAAGTTAGCTAATATATGGTGTAATCTTGGCTTCAGGAGTAGATTCACATGATTCGTCACTTACATATAGCACCCAGTGCTCATCCCAAGAAGTGCCCTCCTCAATGATCATCACCTGTTTTCCCCACCTCTCCAACCCCCCACCCCCATCAACTCTCAGTTTGCTCTCCGCATTTAAGAGTCTCTTATGGTTTGCCTCCCTCTCTGTTTGGATATGATACATTACCTTGATTAATTTTTAAATTTATTTATTTATTTTTGAGAGAGAGAGAGAGAGCGCGCACAAGCAGGGGAGGGACAGAGAGAAAGAAACAGAAAATCTGAAGCAGACTTCGCTCTGAACAGTCAGCACAGAAGCCCCATGAGGGGCTGAAACCTAAAAACTGTGAGATCATGGCCTGAGTGGAAGTTGGAGGCCCAACAGACTGAGCCACCCAGGTGCCACACCTTGATTGATTTTTGAACGTTGAATCAGCCTGGCATTCCCCAGATACACTCCACTAGACCGTAACATATTATAGTTTTAATACATTTTCAAATGATTTGCCATAATTTTCTTAAGAATTTTGGCATCCATGTTCATGAGGGATATTAGTCTGCATTTTTCTGTTCTTATAATGTCTTGGTCTAGTTTTGGTATCAGAATAATGCTGGCCTTATAGAATATGTTGGGAAGTGTTCCTTCCACTTCAATTTTCTGGAAGAGTCTATAGAGAATTGGTATTATTTCTCATTAAATGTTTGATACAATTCACCAAGAAGCCATCTGGGTCTAGAGGAGGTTTTTGTGTGCGTGTGATATTTTTAACTACATAATTTATTTTATAGACACTAAAGCTATTCATAAGGCAATTTATCTCTTTGTGATATCCTCTTATCTGATATCGAAAATACATGCCATCTCTCTCTTTTCCTAATTAGTCTGACTAAAGGCTTTTCAATTCTTTTGATCTTCTCCAAGAACCAGATGCTAGTTTCCCTGCTTTTTCTCTACCATTTTTCTGTTTTCTATTTCATTGACTTATTCTTTTGTCTTTTATTATCTCTTTTTTTCTTCTTACTTTAAGTGAAATTTGCTCTTCTTTTTTCTAGTTTCTTTTTTAAAAATATTTATTAAATATTAAATTTATTAAATGTCATTTCAACTTCAAATATATTTTAATGTTTATTTATTTTTGAGAGATGGAGAAAGAGTGTGTGTGAGCTGAGGAGGGGCAGAGAGAGAGGGAGACACAGAATCCGAAGCAGCTCCAGGCTCTGAGCTGTCAGCACAGAGCCTGACATGGGGCTCGGATCCACGGACAATGAAAGTATGACCTGAACTGAAGTCAGACACTTAACCAACCAACCAAGCCACCCAGGTGCCCCTTTTTCTAGTTTCTTAAAGTGGAAACTTAGGTAATTGACTTAAGGCCTTTCTTCTTTTCTAGTACAGATATTTTAGTGCTATAAATTTTTCTTTAAGCATGCCTTAACCATAACTCACATATTTTGTGAGTTTTCAAAATTACTATTCAGTTAAAAGTACTTTATAATTTCCTCTTTGATTTGTTGTTCTTTGACCCATAAGTTATTTTGATGTTTTAATTTCTGAATATTTGAGAATTCCCAGATATCTTTCTCTTAATTCCTACTTCCATTGCAATCAGAAAACGTAGTCTGTAGAAGCTGAATCACTTGAATTTATTAAGACTTGTTCAATGCCTAGAATTCAGTCATTCTAGATAAATATTTCAAGTGCACTTCAAAATAATGTGTAGGGGCGCCTAGGTGGCTCAGTCAGTTGAGGGTCCAACTCAATCCCAGGTCAGGTCTTGATTTCAGGATCATGAGTTCAAGCCCCACGTTGAGTTCAAGCTCCACACCCAGCATAGAGCCTACTTTAAAAAAATAAAAATAAATAAAATGTTTATTCTACTGTTTTTGAGTGTTATATAAATGTCACTTAGGTCAAGTTGGTTGATAGTGATCATTAAGACTTCTATACCCTTACTAATTTTGTCTACTTATTTTACCAATTATTGAGGGAGGAGTGTGAAATCTCTGACTGTAAACTACCAATTCTCCTTGGAGTTCTGTTCAGTTTTGGTTCACATCACACTTAGAATTGTGTAATGTCCTTTTGACAAGTTGACCCCACCTAGGTTTCCTCTCATGTTTCAGCCTGGAAACTCTCTCTAGGCTGCAAGCTGGGGATCACCCCATTTATTTCACCCATTTTGCATGTTGTCCAATTTATGAAAATAGTTGTTTCCTTGTCAAACTAGATTTTAGCTGACAAAAATGGTAGTGTCAATCCAATCCATATAACTCCATCTTGGCCAGAAGCAAAAATCCCAAAGGCAGGAACTGAGTATGGAGTTTAAGGAGACGAAGGAGTAGTAGCTGTGAAAGAATATTCCATAGAGAGGAAACTCTAAGATGGGAGACCAGTGTCTCACAGCAAAGAAAGAAAGGGGAGTAGCAGGGTGAGGTCAGAGACCTTGTAGCCCCTCTCAGGCCTATGGTTTACTCTGAGCAAGACGGAAGGCACTTTAGGGTGTTAAGCAAAGGAGAGGCATGCTCAACCTTCTGTTTTGAAATGTTCACACTGCCCATTGTTAACAGTAGAAGCATCAAATCAGTTAGGAGGCTTAGAGTACCACCAAGAAATGGTGGCAGTTGAGCCTAGATAGTAGCAGTGAAGATGGTGAGAAGTGTGCAGATCCTGGCTATAATCTAAAGGCAGACTCTGTAGGATTTGTTCCTTTGAGGTGTGAAATAAAGAATTAAGAATGGCCTAATGTCTTTTGCATTGTACTGTATCACATTTACTTTTTATATTTTCATAGAAAGTTTTGGGGGTTGGCCCTCCTATTATTGTGACTGTGTCTAGAGGGTGAGCACTGGGTATATATTTGGTACTTTTTCTCCTATTCCTTTTCCAATGACCGAGGACATAGCTCCTCTTGTGACTATTTCTTGGGTATAAGAATAAAGCATATGGGACTCTCTTTTCCAATTCACTAAGTATTTAAGTGCAGTCCTCTGCTATGTACTTGATGCAGGTGTGGTTTAGGACAGCCAACCTCTGCATTTCTTAGAGTGGGAGTGTAGAATCTATATTTAAATTAATATACAAGGACCCTCCCTTCACTACCATTCTCCAAATAGAGATCCAGCCTACCTTATCACTCACAATGCTGTTTGACAAATAGCCCTGCCTCAGCCCTGCTTGCTGGGTTGTGGAACTAATAGATGAGAGAACCAGTCCTACAGCAGTTAGGATATGAATTTTGCTGGTATGTACCTGACTCAACTTGCCTCTGGCTTTACTTAAAGACCTCAGTTGGGTTGGGCTTTGCTTCAACTGAACTCCAAGCACTTGACAGGCTTGAGCAGATAGCAGGTCAAAGCAGCTTCACTTGATAGCTCAGCTTTACATGCAGGTAGAGGAGGTTTTTAAAGCTGCAAAATATGCCTCAGTCAGCAAATGTATCCCTGACATTTAGACCAATCCAACCACAAAAAACTATGTCTATCAGAATTCTATGGGGGTAGGAGGGAAAGAGGCGGTGGAGAAATCCATAAATCCACTATTCATTAGAGACTGGTAGGAATCTGGCTTCTTTATGAGAGAAGGGACACAAAGATTTTTCTATCTATAAAGCCTCAAAATAAACCATGGTCTCAAGATTTGGGAAGAGAATACCTTTCCAGTGAAGATGAGGTAGATAGACAACCAGGAAAGGGCTTCCAGGGGCTAGAGTGTAAGCAGAGTAAGAAATGTTATACATTAGAAAAGCAAGATAAATACACCATAGACAACCTCCATTCCCCCCTGCCCCTTGCAGTGGATCACAGAATGAATGAAAGAGAAAGAAGGAGACAATCTATGTACCCTTTAGGCAAATCTCAGTCCTGTGCTTTGACTTGCTACAAAAATAAGTAGGTCTTACCTGAGGATTCTATCCCCTTTCTGAACAGAGTTTGTGTTGTCACCATCGCTACCACAAATAGCATCAAGATTATTGGCATCATAGTTACCTTGGATCAATGTGACCCACTGGCCAACTGAGCCAGAACCATGGCCTTCTTCCAAGCAGACTAAACACAGGTCACCTAGTACAGTATTCAATGTCCAGAGAAGCAGATTAATCCCAAACACAATGTCTGACTATGATTTTGGTTCTCAAAACAAATTGGTAAAAGCAACATTCATGTTGATAATATCTACAAAATGGACACAGAAAATATCAACATTTTAATCAAATGCAGAAATAAAGATTGGGTTTTTTAAGTTAAAAAAATAGCAATTTCTATCTCTTACTGAATGGCTATTTTGTTCTAGGCATTTGACTTAATTCTTTTAAATTTTCTAACCACCCTATGAATGAGATTCCCTATATTTACAGAGACATTAAGCCACACAACTAGTAGGTGGCAGATGTAGACTTCCAACACAGATTTGTGAGATTCCAAGGTTTGTGCTCTTCATCATTGAGCTAATCAAGTTTGCCAACAGACTTTGTTTAGTTTTTAGGGAGAACCCAAGAAACATTTTCCTTTAAGAGTCCTACCCTGTGTTTGCCCTGAACTATTATTCTACATGGATCAGACTTAGGAAATGTGTGTCAGAAAGGCCCTGGCAGAGGTGTAGGCTAACAGGCTCTTCTCTTGTGACAAAGACCCCAAGCCCCACTCTCCATTAGTCCATCTGCCTCTCAAGCCATAACCATCTCAGAAATGAGTATAATGTCATCTATAAACATCTTAAAAGAATAAATATTTGTCTCCCTAAGCCAGAAGTCCGGGACCCTCAGGGAACAGTTCTGTATCCTGTACTGTTCATGTATCCTGACCTGCACAATACTAGGGGCAGTGGGTGAAGCAATTGGATTAGAAGTCAATCCTTGAACTTTAGTCATCCTTTAATAGTTACACAAAATAATTATGCTCTCTGCCTTTTGCAATTCCCTCGTTAACCTGGTGTGACCTAGTGTCCCTCTTTCAAGACACTAGTCCCCAAGGAAGAAAACCTCCTGGTGAAACAAAAATGAGACACTGCCGATGTGGATTTCCACAGATCCCACTTTCCTATCCTTACTTTTAGAGTCCAGATGCTTAGAGGTAATTTAAACTGAATAATCCCAGAATACCCAAACTCTGAAGCATAATTAGTGCCAGAGGCAAGAAATTAGCACATGGGTGGAGTGACTTTATTAATAATTAGTAAAATAAACATAATTAATTTTAAATGGAAACAAATGAAATGATCATAGGTAATGGCAACAGTCAAAAAAATTAATCCAAAATTAACAAAACCTAAGCCTGATCACTATAATTAACAGAGGTCTTAGATTTATTTTTCTCTAGAGGTATTCAAAGATATCATCCCTGGCAGCCTAAAATATAATTTTTGTCAATTTCTTCTAACCAGAACGCATGAAAAATCAGCCTTATTTGATATTCTAGAGCAAGTCTGTCCCTAGCTAAACTTTATGATGATTTAGGGATGGATAGATGCCTATTCACATCTATATATTTATTTGTGCACATGTATGCACAATGCATCCTGGGAAATCTTAAATGGCAAATCCTCAATAGTTTTTCAAACAGGAGAGTACCAAGGTCACTGAAAGGGAGTGATAGAAAATTCCAGTCTCCTAAATAATCCCAAACCAAAGTAATTTCCATGAAGACATGTATAAATCTTCACCAGTTTTCCTGACAGCCAAAGCCTAAGCCAAGCCTCAAAGCTGATCTATCTTTATTATACTGTTGCACATAATCTTGGACTGCCTCACCATTGGGAGCATATTCCCACAAAGAAAAGGGTAATGGGAGTATAGAAAGTCCTCAGGAAATGTTTGTGGAAGTAAAATGAATTGTTGAGAACAACTAGACTGAAGAAATTAGTCTGGTTACTTTAAATTCACACTTAACAATGGATTCCCTTTTCTAAACTTTATAAGTTATCCTCTTTATTTGCCAAATTTGGTTCCAAAGTTCTATAAATTATTCCCAAATGAAATTCATGCTTGGTGGGTTCGAGCCCCACGTCAGGCTCTGTGCTGACAGCTCAGAGCCTGGAGCCTGCTTCAGATTCTGTGTCTCCCTCTCTCTCTGCCCCTCCCCCTCTCATGCTCTGTCTCTCTCTATCTCAAAAATAAATAAAACATTAAAAAAAATTTTAAAGACGTACTACTCTAAATACTCTATAGGAAGAACTCCCCCCAACATTCTGGGTACATACTCACATACTTACAGCCTTTCAGGGAACTTACTTTTGGTACATTTTCTAGACAATTGTAAGAAAAAAAATAGCTGCATTACTTAATAATCATACCTTTCACATTGTCAAAATACAAATTCTAGATCATCCAAGCATTCCAGTGCTAATCCAAGTCCCTCCCCTTTGAAGTCAGGTTTATGGAGCCAGGAAGTTTCCAAATCCATAATGTCATTACAGGTTATTGATATTGTGGCCACGAGGACCATTGAAGCATTTGAGACACAGTGTTCAGAAATGGCCCTGAGTAGATTTCAACAAGCATCTAGCGGTCCCAGATGGTACATCTCAGTTAGATCTGGACAGAAAAAGTTGCAGAAGCCTCCTGTTCCAGACTGACAGCCTGGGTGTGTCTGTCAGAAGGCATCTCTTTGTGAGATTATTGCTCTAGCACCTAGGTCTTGAGATATCAGCAAAATGTGGAAAAAGAAGAAAGGAGTCTGAGAGTAGGAACATTCTCAGCTAGTGAAGCTAGTGGTTCCACCTTCCCTATGGACCCTTCATAATAGAAATGTAAAACTCCTTTGAAGATTGGGTTCCAACCGTTCAACCCCATTGGCCCCTGATTTCATTTAGGAAGAGAGGCTACCAAAAGGGAAGCAAGCAAAGAATCATACCCAGGAATCATCACCCCAAATACTATCAATAACCTTCTACTAATCAGATTAGCCTTGAGATAAGAAGGAAAAGAAAAGAAAATATGTTAAATTCCTATCAGGTACTTAACAGTATCCTAATATCATCCTAAGACCCACATATCTGACATTTTCCTCATTATCCCATGATGCAGAAACAGATGCAAATTTAGAAACTTTCCCAACATATTAGAGGGAATATGTTGGAGCTTGTGGTAAAGAAACAGTCTGTCTTACTGCAAAGTCATCATTCTTCCTACCACACCATACCACGAGCAGCTTTTAGAGAAGAGAGCATTTAATATGTGTCAGTGTCCAGTAGAGCAGCTCTCAGGTATCAGCTCTAAGGTGAGTTCATTGATAAAGCCCAAAATTGGGGCTAAGAGTCCCAGTGCAGAGAAAATGCTTGGTTGTTATGACAGGCACAGCCCCACTTGGGCCCTAAGGCAAGTCCTTAAGGAATTCCATTTGAACATGATAGGAAGCCAAAGCAGAACTACCCTAACTTAAAGAAGCACCTGCCCCCCTTGTAAAGAATGAGCTGTGGAAACAAAATTTAGCTAACATTTGGTGAAGAAAACCAAAAGCTATCACTTTCACAGGTGAAGTTACAGTTAATTTTAACAGTCCAAGTTATTGCTTCCCCCTCAAGACAATCCAGTGGCCAATAATGCACAAGTTTCACCAAATGGGCCTAAAATGGAAGAAAGCCCAGAGCAGTGTAAATGTGGAATGAGCAGAGGGTGATAAGATTACTAGAACAGGGCAGGAAGGAGGCCCAGATGCAAAAAATAGGTGTAGCAGAGACCACGCTCCAGCTCCGGGCTCCAGAGTTCTGCTTCACTGGACTAAGCAGGCCAAAGTCTCTGCTGGTGCCATCCAATGGATCCTTAGAGACCATCATTTCTTTCCAAACAGTGGCACTCTGTAGGACTCTAGCTGTTCTCCAGAACTGCAGCTAAACTGGTCTCACATGAGTCCACTTGCACCCTGACATGAACACTCTCATTCTGATTGGTATCGAGGGAAAACTGAAGCATTGGTAAGTGAGCAAATTTACTTAAGGACACAGCCACCACAACAAACTGGATAGATGAACAACTCTGTGACTATACTAAAAACCACTGAATTGTACAATTTAAAAGTTTGACTTTTATGGTGTGTTAATTATATCTCTATAAAATTGTTGTTTTTTTAAAAAAAGAATCATGACCTGTCATGCTTTTGACAAAGTAGTATTTCTGCCTTTAAAAGCCTATTGTTGGCTCCTAATCTAATTTACCTAATATGGTTGAGTGTCCCCTATATGGAATAAATCTCAAGCAATCTCCAGTGAGGTCAGTGTTTTATAGTGTTTCTCTCTATAGAAGTTGGAAAACTGAGGCTCAGAAGATTAAATAACTGCCCAAGGAACACAGCCAAGAAAAGACAGAGCTGAGATCGGAGCTCAAATCTTTCTGACTCCTGAATCTGTTCTCTTTATTATGCTAAACCACTCAGAAGAAGAAGAGACATCTGAATACACAGAACACACAGAGTGTGTGGTGGAGTTCCAAAGAGGCAAGCAATGGAACTGGCTTCAAAGTTCTAAACTGGAGTTCTGAGCAAGGATGGCTTCAAAATCTGTTTTGGTGTGGAGTTTGGGGTCTGAAAGTCCTCTTGACATAGTGGTCATCGGGGCAAAAAACAAGCACATTTCCAAAAGATGCCTACCATTGAAAATGACCACGAGATCCAAGGGATAGCATAACTATCTGTGTGGCCATTTGGGTTCTGGGCTCCCTGGCTATGAGAGCAATCTCAGTAGTATAACCATTATTTTGTGAACAGACACCCATTCTAAGTATTTACTGAGTTCTAGACCCTGTCTAGATGGTGTGGTGAATAATGTAAGATGGCTTCGCAGGAGGGGTACCGAGACAGGAATCAATGCCTCCCTCATATATGTGGTACAGATGCAGTTAAGTGTTCGGCTTTCACGCTGGACGGCATGGGTTTCTTTTCCAGTGCTGCCACTTATTAGCTGTGATTTTGGACATGCTTTCCTTATCTGTAAAGTGAGAATGGCAGAGTTACTGTACAGAATAAATAGAGAAGTATGTAAAGCTAGCATGTCTAGAACATATTGGCACTTAACCAATGACAGCTGCTCTCTTCAGCAGCAGCAGCAGCATCATCACCTGGTGGCAAAGTACAGAAAAGCTGTCTCTCTATGCCTAACATAACTTTCTCATTATTTACACTTCCCTAAGGTATTATATTTGATAGACTATGTATATAAATGATATTTTCCCAAGGGTCTAGGGCCAAAGCTGCCAGATAACCAATGGATAGCAGGATGCTAGAAAAAATCTCAAGAAGAAAGCTCACTCTAGATTTGTCCTTGAATATTTCCTAAAACATTACTTTTGTGTACAGCGTATTAACATATACTCATTTTTTATGTTTTTATTTATTTATTTTACTAATAGTTTATTGTCAAATTGGTTTCCATATAACACCCAGTGCTTCTCCCCACAAGTGCCCCCCTCCATGCCCATTACTCCCTTCCCCCTCCCCATCCCCCTTCAGCCCTCGGTTCATTTTCAGTATTCACAAATCTCTCATGATTTGTTTCCCTCTCTCTCCCCAACTCTCTTTCCCCTTTCCCCTCCCTATGGTCTTCTGTTAGGTTTCTCCTGTTAGACCTATGAGTGCAAACATATGGTGTCTGTCCTCCGCCTGACTTATTTCACTTAGCATGACACCCTCGAGGTCCATCCACTTTGCTACAAATGGCCAGATTTCATTCTTTCTCATTGCCATATAGTACTCCATTGTATATGTATATATATATATATATATGTATATATATATATATACACACACACACACACACACACACACATACACACCACATCTTCTTGATCCATTCATCAGGTGATGGACATTTAAGCTCCTTCCACGATCTGGCTATTGTAGAAAGTGCCACGAAGAACATTGGGGTACATGTGCTCCTATGCATCAGCATTTCTATATCCTTTGGGTAAATCCCTAGCAGTGCTATTGCTGGGTCATAGGGGAGTTCTATGGATAGTTTTTCAGGAACCTCCATACTGTTTTCCAGAGCGGCTGCACCAGTTTACATTCCCACAGTGTAAGAGAGTGCCCATTTCTCCACATCCTTGTCAGCATCTATAGTCTCTTGATTTGTTCATTTTAGCCACTCTGACTGGTGCGAGGCGGTATCTCACTGTGGTTTTGATTTGTAGTTCCCTGATGATGAGTGATGCTGAGCATCGTTTCATGTGCCTGTTGGGCATCTGAATGTCCTCTTTGGAGAAGTGTATGTTCAGGTGTTCTGCCTATTTCTTCACTGAATTATTCATTTTTGGGGTATGGAGTTTAGTGAGTTCCTTGCAGATTTTGGATACTAGCCCTTTATCTGATATGCCATTTGCCACTCTCTTTTCCCATTCTATCGGTTGCCTATTAGTTTTTTTGATCCTTTCCTTTGCAGTGCAGAAGCTTTTTATCTTGATGAGGTCCTAGTAGTTCATTTTTGTTCTTGATTCCCTTGCCATTGGGGATGTGTCGAGGAGGAAATTGCTGCGATTGAGGTCAGGGAGGCTGCTTCCTGCTTTCTCTTCTAGAGTTTTTATGGTTTCCTGTCTCACATTCAGGTCCTTTATCCATTTTGAGTTTATTTTTGTGAATGGTATAAGAAAGTGGTCTAGTTTCATTCTTCTGCATGTTGCTGTCCAGTGCTCTCAACACCACCTGTTGAAGAGGCAGTCTTTTTTCTATTGGATACTCTTTCCTGTTTTGTCAAAGATTAATTGGCCATATACTTGTGAGTCCAGTTCTGGGCTCTCTATTCTATTCCATCAGTCCATGTGTCCATTTTTGTGCCAATACCATACTGTCTTGATGATGACAGCTTCGTAGTAGAGGCTGAAGTCTGGGATTGTGATGCCTCCCGTTTTGGTTTTCTTCTTCAGTATTACTTTGGCTACTCGGGGTTTTTTGTGGTTCCATATGAATTTTAAGATAATTTGTTCTAGCTTTGAGAAGAATTCTGGTGCAACTTCGATGGGGATTGCATTGAATGTGTACATTGCTTTGGGTAATAATGACATTTTAACAATGTTTATTTTTCTGATCCATCAGCATGGGATGTTTTTCCATTTCTTTGTGCCTTCTTAAATTTCCTTCATAAGTCTTCTATAGTTTTCAGCATACAAGTCTTTTACATCTTTGGTTAGGTTTATTCCTAGGTATTTTATGGTTTTTCGTGCAATTGTGAATGGGATCTGTTTCTTGCTTTTTCTTTCTTTTGCTTCATTTTTGGTGTATAAGAATGCAGCCAATTTCTATACATTGACTTTGTACCCTGCAACTTTACTGAATTCATTGATCAGTTCTAGAAGGCTTCTGATGGAGTCGATCGGGTTTTCCATGTAGAATATTATGTCACCTGCAAAAAGGGAAAGTTTGACTTCTTCTTTGCCAATTCTGGTGCCTTCTATTTCCTTTTGTTGTCTGATTGTTGATACTAGGACTTCCAACACTATGTTAAACAACAGTGGTGAGAGTGGACATCCTTGTCGTGTCCTGATTTCAGGGGGAAAGCTCTCAGTTTTTCCCCATTGAGGATAATGTTAGCTCTGGGCTTTTCATAAATGGCTTTTATGATGTTTAAGTAAGTTCCTTCTATCCCAACTTTCTCAAGGGTTTTTATTAAGAAGGGATGTTTTATTTTGTCATATGCCTTTTCTGCTTCTATCAACAGGATCATATGTTTTTCATCTTTTTTTTTGTTAATGTGATGTATCACATTGATGGATTTGCGAATATTGAACCAGCCTTGTAACCCAGGAATGAATCCCACTTGAGCATAATGGATAATTCTTTTTATATGCTGTTGAGTTTTTTTATTTATTTTTGAGAGACAGAGAGAGACAGTGCGAGCAGGGGAGGGTCAGAGAGAGAGAGGGAGATACAGAATCTGAAGCAAGCTCCAGGCTCTGAGTTAGCTGTCAGCACAGAGCCCTATGCGGGGCTCGAACCCACGAACCATGAGATCATGACTGGAGCTGAAGCCAGACTCTTAACTGACTGAGCCACCCAGGCACCCCAACATACACTTGTATAGCTTAGAAAAGAGCTTTCAGGGGATCAGAGAATATGTTTCCTGCCTTCCTGGTTGGCAGCACTTCTTATATCACTCTTTTGTACTTTTTGTGCTTGAGTAGGTCTGACGCTCCTAAAACAGTGCATCATTTCCCACATAATAGGTATATGTGATAGATACACAAAGGTAAGCTAGCATAATGGTTAAGAGAAAGGACCTTATAATAAGGTAGCTACAGGTCCAAACCCTGGTTCCTCCACCTAGAGGCTGTGTGACCTTGAGGATGACTCATGCTCCCTGAATGATTGCGCTTGGGATGAACAATAAAATCTCATAGAAATAGTATAAAGATTAAATAAAATGATATATAAAAATATTCAGCACAATATCTTAGCACATAGTAAATTCTCAATAAATGGTAGGCATTATCAATGCAAAAAGGTATGAATTAGGTAAGCCTATATTCATTTTCAGTTGAATATACATTTACTGAACACCTGCCCAGTATCTTACACTTTGCTATTTATCATGGGTACTAGATAAAGGGAATCAACTACACGAGTCCTCTAAAACACAGTCTCTATTTTTCACAAGTGCATGATGCTAAAAAAAAAAAAAAAAAGAAAGAAAGAAAGAAAGAAAGAAAGAAAAAAAAAAAAGAAAAAAGTATTATCTAACATGTCTTCATACTAGAAGCTGGGCCAGCACCATCCTTTCTGTAATCACATCAAGTTAAGAATGTGAAGAAGTAGGAAGATAAACATGGACAGAGGACGGGTTAGATGTGATTAGAAATGAATCAGTCCATCCCACAGAGGGCAGCACCCACGCATGTTTACCTATATAAGGGCCACTATCTCAATCCACTGATCACCCTGCAAGCTGCATCAGGCTTTATACTACGTGTTCCTTTGGTGAACCAGGTGAGAGAAAATTCATCCAGATACACTAATGAATATTTGGTTGATTGTTAGCCACAGCAGAAATCCAGGAGTAAGAACTAATATATATTTGGCTTTTTCATTTTTGTCTTTCTTTTTTTTTTATTTTTTTGATTAGTTTACTTGATCTTGGGGTCTTTTTAGAATAAATCTGTTGTTTTCAAGATGAATAATGTCAGAAATTTGCCTGCTTCTAGGCCATTCCATACTCTCTTTCCAGTCTTCTGCATGACAGTTTTTTTTCTGGATTGCCCAGCTCAAATAGGGTGGAGTTCAGCCCTGGTGCCAAGTCCCTTCCCTGCTCAGTGTCAGTCCTTGGGACTCCAAGATCAAATCTACCAGTCAAACTACTGCCTGCATTGCTGAGCCTTTCTTCCTGGTTACTGAAAAAAAACAGTGTTTGGTCAGTGATTAGGATAGTCCTTGAGCTCTGAGAAGAGCTATCTTATGCTTCTGTAGCATCATTTTTTTATTTGCTGAAGGCTTTAGCAGTCATGTTTAGTTTCTGGTGGCCATAGTAGTAGGTATGATAGAAGGTCTGTCACTTCTGACTCAAAAGAACCAGTGAAATTAACCAGACAGGGACAATACATCTGAGTGGTTCTGGACACTTTGAAAGCTCCAGGAGAACACTCAGAACACCAAAGTACACAAAGTATAGAGACATTATGTAAAGAATACAGTCACCCAGGACATCGAAATCTGAGCACTTATCCCATTTCAGCCAGTAACATGCCATGATTTGATCTTAGCAAAGTAACTCAAAGTTAACAAAGTTAGTTATCACTGTGTTGAAAGATCCTTGACCCATCCTTACTTGTTGAGGTATTTGTCAAGTACAAGAGACTTGAAAAGCCAGGATAATTATTAAAATTAGAATTAGTTACAATTTTTTAAAAAAGAAAATGAATAATAGGGTCTTTTGTTTCTTATCTCTTCAGGTTCACTTAAACTTGCAAAAAGATGACCGACCTCTTGAGAAGTGTTGTCACAGTCATTGATGTTTTCTACAAATACACCAAGCCAGATGGGGAGTGTGGCACGCTGAGCAAGGATGAGCTAAAGGAACTTCTAGAGAAAGAGTTTCGTCCAATTCTGAAGGTGAGAACCATACACCAGGACTGTTAGGGTCCTATACATTCTCTATTATGTGGCCAAAGATTAGCTTAAAAAGTGCACAGTCTCAGTGGTCTTTGGGCACTCTATGGGTGGTACTTCTTGGGGACATCAGAAAGTCTGTTGGAACAGAATTTATTTTAAGAAAGGTGAATTTTTCCTCCTCATTTTCCTGTTTACTCCCACCATATAGACCTTCAGACTTTTTTATGCTCCCAGGACTCCCTTTCAAAAAATTAACAAAAAATAAATGTGTGCTAAAATATGAGTTAAAAGAAGAAAAGATATAAAGAGGGAATGTCTATAAAGAGATCTGACCAAGTAGCCAGAATGACTAAAAACTACAAACAAAAAACAAGCATTTTTTTCATCTACTTGAGAAGGAGTCAGCTAGTAACTTTAAAATTATAAATTCCAACAAAGAATATATTAGCATGTAATATTTAAAATGTATGTAAAACTAAAATATACCAGGTACTAAACTTGATTTATTCAACTCCTTCTTGAATATACCTGAGTACCTAGTCCCCTCCCATAGGTTCTTGAATTGTATTCTACTGGGGAACCTAATAGTTATTTTCTATTACCTCCTCTCACCTGCTGGATCCTAATTGTTGGGCTGCTTTAGTTTAATAACCCTTGACTGGATTAAAAATACGTAATGTCAAACATCCACAATTCCACAGCTCTACTTGAATATCGTAGCTGACTATATGGGCTAAGCTTACTAGGTCTCCTTTGGTATGTCATTTTCATACAGAACCCAGATGATCCAGACACAGTGGATGTTATCATGCACATGCTAGATCGAGATCATGATCGAAGACTAGACTTTACTGAGTTTCTTCTGATGGTATTCAAGCTGGCTATGGCCTGCAACAAGGTTCTCAGCAAACAATACTGCAAAGCTTCAGGGTCAAAGAAGCACAGGCATGGTCACCGACATCAAAAGGAAGAAAGTGAAACAGAAGAGGAAGAAGAAGATTCACCGGGACAGAAATCAGGTTATAGACATTCAAACTGGAGTGAGGGAGAGGAGTATGGTTATGGGTCTGAGGGCCTGAGGGGAAGAGTGAAACACAGATGTGGGTCAAATTCCAGGAGGCTGGGAAGGCAAGGTGGTTTATCTAGCTCAGAGAACCAAGAGAAATCTGAGAAAAGACACCGTGGGTCTAGCTCTGATCATTCATGGAGTAGTGACAAAGAAAGACATGGTTCCAGCTCTGGAGAGCTGGGGGATAGAAGAAACAAGTCATATGTTAGCCCCTCCAGGGAATCTGGGAAGGAATATGAATCTGAATCTGGATCTCGGTCAAAGAGTGGGAGAAGGAAAAGTCATGGTGGTCTGTCACATAGATTGGATGCTTGTGGACATGAATCAAACTCTACTCAGTCAAGAAATAGTAGAGGACAAAAGCTTGGGTATAGCTCTAAAGGTTCAGAAGACAGTGGAAGACAAAGTTATGGATATGGTTCCAGCAATTTGGGTGAGTGTGGAGGGCCACAAAATGCTTCTAGTTCTTGTCAGGAAGGTAGATTTGGAGGGCAAGGAAATCAATCTAGTTGCACTCCGTCAGGTTATCAATCAGGAAGTAGTGGAAGACAAGATCATGGATGTATCTTGGGAGGTCAGTCTTCTGCATATGGTCAACATGAACCTAGCTTCTGTAGCCAGTCTTCTAGTCAAAGAGGATATGGATCTAGAGCATGTGGTCAGACACAGAACTGTGGAAAACAACAGAGAATGGGTTCAAGTCACTCCTCTTGCTGTGAACAATATGGGTCTGGAACAAGTCAGTCTTCTAGTTATAGTCAAAATGGATCTGGTTCTTGTGGACACTTTTCAAACTCCCATCAAAAAGGGTCTGGTTCAAATGAATGTTCTCAATGTGGACAATATGGGTCTGGCTCATGCCAGTCCTCTGGCTTTGGACAACATGGCTCTAGCTCATGTCAGTCCTCTGGCTTTGGACAACATGGGTCAGGATCAGGCCAACCCTCTGGCTTTAGTCAGCATGGGTCTTGTTCAGGACAGTCCTCTGGCTTTGGTCAGCATGAATCTGGCTCAGGACAGTCCTCTGGGTTTGGACAACATGGCTCTGGCTCAGGTCAGTCCTCTGGCTTTGGCCAGCATGGGTCTGGCTCAGGGCAGTCCTCTGGCTTTGGCCAACATGGGTCTGGCTCAAGCCAGTCCTCTGGCTTTGGACAACATGGCTCTAGCTCATGTCAATCCTCTAGCTTTGGACAACATGGGTCAGGATCAGGCCAACCCTCTGGCTTTGGTCAGCATGGGTCTTGTTCAGGACAGTCCTCTGGCTTTGGACAACATGGCTCTGGCTCAGGTCAGTCCTCTGGCTTTGGCCAGCATGGGTCTGGCTCAGGGCAGTCCTCTGGCTTTGGCCAACATGGGTCTGGCTCAAGCCAGTCCTCTGGCTTTGGCCAACATGGGTCTGGCTCGGGCCAGTCCTCTGGCTTTGGACAGCATGGGTTTAGCTCAGGTCAGTCCTCTGGCTTTGGACAACATGGGCCTGGCTCAGGTCAGTCCTCTGGCTTCGGTCAGCATGGGTCTGGTTCAGGTCAGTCCTCTGGCTTTGGACAACATGGGTCTGGCTCAGGTCATTCCTCTAGTTTTGGACAGCATAGGTCTGGCTCAGGACAGTCCTCTGGATTTGGCCAGCATGGATCTGTTTCAGGTCATTCCTCTGGCTTTGGCCAGCATGGATCTGGTTCAGGTCATTCCTCTGGCTTTGGCCAGCATGGGTCTGGTTCAGGCCAGTCCTCTGGCTTTGGGCCAAATAGGTCTGGCTCAGGACAGTCCTCTGGCTTTGGCCAGCATGGGTCTGGATCAGGTCAGTCCTCTGGCTTTGAACAACTAGGGTCTGGCTCAGGACAGTCCTCTGGCTTTGGCCAGCATGGGTCTGGATCAGGTCAGTCCTCTGGCTTTGAACAACTAGGGTCTGGCTCAGGACAGTCCTCTGGTTTTGGCCAGCATGGATCTGGCTCAGGACAGTCCTCTGGCTTTGGCCAGCATAGATCTGGTTCAGGACAGTCCTCTGGCTTTGGACAACATGGGTCTGGTTCAGGACAGTCCTCTGGATTAGGAAAACATGGGTCTGGCTCAGGACAGTCCTCTGGCTTTGGCCAGCATGGATCTGGCTCAGGACAGTCCTCTGGCTTTGGCCAGCATGGATCTGGCTCAGGACAGTCCTCTGGTTTTGGCCAGCATGGGTCTGGTTCAGGCCAGTCCTCTGGCTTTTGTCAGCATGGGTCTGGATCAGGTCAGTCCTCTGGCTTTGAACAACATGGGTCTGGCTCAGGTCAGTCCTCTGGCTATGGTCAGCATGGGTCTGGTTCAGGCCAGTCTTCTGGCTTTAGCCAACATAGGTCTGGCTCAAGCCAGTCCTCTGGCTTTGGACAACATGGATGCAGCTCAGGACAGTCCTCTGGCTTTGGCCAATATGGGTCAGGCTCAGGTCATTCCTCTACTTTTGGACAGCATGGGTCTGGCTCAGGACAGTCCTCCGGTTTGGAACAGCATGGGTCTGGCTCAGGTCAGTCCACTGCCTTTGGCAAGCATGAGTCTGGTTTAGACCAGTCCTCTGGCTATGGACAACATGGGTCTGGTGGAGGTAAATCCTCCAGCTATGGAGATGGATCTAGCTCATATCAGTCCCATAGCTTTGGGAAAGGCTCAATTCATTCTGGCTTTGGACAACGTGAGTCTATCTCAGGTCAGTCTAGCTATGGCCAGAATTGTTCCCCTCATGGCCACCCTGGATCCCAACACAGAGAGTCAGAATCCACATGGCAACGGAGACAGGGAACAACTCTCGGACAGGCAGGAGACACCACTAGACATGTAAAATCTGGTCATGGACAGGCCACCAGGACAGAATCCAATAGGACCCCAAGAACAGGATCTAGCATCAGTGAGTTCAGTGACAGGGAAACACACTCAGGAGTCTCTCACACACAGGCAGGGTCCCCACATGGCCATGCTAGATCTCAACATGGAGAGTCAAGATCCACTGGTGAAGAGAGAAAAGGAACTCCTCACAGACAGGCAGAGGACACCACTAGACATACCCAGTATGGCCAGGGAAAAACTAACACGTCAGAATCCAGTAGGACTGGAAGAAGAGAATCCAGTGTCAGTGAATCCAGTGACAGTGAAAGGCACTCGGGACTCCCCCGGACACACGGAGGGTCCCGACATGGTCATGCTGAATCCCAACATAGAGAGTCAAGATCCACCAGTGAAGGAAGACACAAAACTTCTCACAGGCAAGCAGGGGATACCGCAAGACATACGCAGTCTAGGCATGGAAAAGCCACCAAGTCAGAATCCAGTAGTACTGGAAGAAGGAAATCCAGTGTCAGTGAGTCCAATGACACTGAAAGGCACTCAGGAATCACACAGACACACGGAGTGTCCCAAAACGGTAAGGCTGGATCCCAAAATAGAGAGTCAGGATCCACCAGTGAAGGAAGACGAAAAACTCCTCACAGACAGGCAGGGGACACCACTAGACATGCCCAGTCTGGTCAGGGACAGGCCACCAGGACAGAATCCGATGGGACCCCAAGAACAGGATCTAGCATCAGTGACTCTAGTGACAGTGAAAGGCACTCAGCAGTCCCACAGACACACAGAGGATCCCCACATGGTCATGATGGATCCCGACATAGGGAGGCTCGATCCACCAGTGAAGGAAGACAGACAACTCCTCACAGACAGGCAGGAGACACCACTAGACATGCCCAGACTGGTCAGGGACAGCCAACCAGGACAGAGTCTGATAGGACATCGAGAACAGGATCTAGCAACTGTGAGTCCAGGGACAGGGAAACACACTCAGGAGTCTCTCACACACATGCAGGGTCCCAACATGGACATCCTGGATCTCAACATGGAGAAAGAGGATCCCCCAGGGAAGGAAGACAGACAACTCCTCACAGACAGGCAGGAGACACCACTAGACATGCCCAGTCTGGTCATGGACAGCCCACCAGGAAAGAATCTGATAGGACCACGAGAACAGGATCTAGCATCAGTGAGTCCAGTGACAGGGAAACACACTCAGGAGTCTCTCACACACATGCAGGGTCCTCACATGGTCATCCTGGATCTCTTCATGAAGAAAGGGGATCCCACAGGGAAGGAAGACAGATAACTCCTCACAGACAGGCAGGGGACACCACTAGACATGCCCAGTCTGGTCAGGGACAGCCCACCAGGACAGAATCCGATAGGACCACGAGAACAGAATCTAGCATCGGAGAGTCCAGTGACAGGGAAACACACTCAGGAGTCTCTCACACACATGCAGGGTCCCCACATGGCCATCCTGGATCTCAACATGGAGAAAGGGGATCCCC
>PJEM01016691.1:0-24841 GCA_004023845.1 Helogale parvula | reverse complement strand
GGTGTGCACCTGACATGTACTGGGGGGCTGGGCATGTGCCTGGCGTGTACTGGGGGGCTGGGTGTGCACCTGGCATGTACTGGAGGGCTGGGTGTGCACCTATGTGTGGGGGCTGCGTGTATCTGTGGTATGTGGAAAACCTGGTGTGCACCTTGGAGGGAGTTCAGGCTAGAGGATTCCAAACAGAGAGTGACAAAACACGTGCCCCCTAGAAAGCTCGGGGCTGGAGACGTATGGCTCAAAACTGGGGAGACTCCAGGCTGGGAGAAGCCTGGGCAGTGGTCCAGGTTGAGCGGGGTGGGAGGCTCCCCTGAGCACACACTGATAGTTCCCTAAGGCCATGCCCTGGGCTCAGAAAGGACCCCACTCCAGAGCCCCCTACCCATCATACCTGGTGGGCAGAGACCTCACCAGATTAGGGGAGGGAACCACTGCAGGTGTGCCATAGTTGGGGCAGGAGTCCACCCCGAGAGGGAAGCCTCAGGCCTTGTCCACGCCCTTCAGAGATGGAACCCTGTGGGCGGCCCCCCAATGTCCACAGGCTCCACATTACCTCGTGGCCACCGAGTTCCCAGAAGCAGCTCTTTGGCCCCCACCAGGTTTAGTAGGGAGGCAGAAAGAAAAATTAGACAAAAAGGACCCAGGGTGAAATGTGACCTGTGTAGGTTGCAGTGGGCGCCCCACAGGGGCCTGATCTCGGGCTGATCTGGGCCCAGGGTCCCAGAGCAAAGCCGGGACAGGCAGGTAAGGAGGATGCAGGGCTGGACCGAAGGCAGCGCCGTCTACTGGAGCCAGCAGCTGCCTCTCCTTTCTCACCTGAGACACATGGGGTCAAACAAACATTTCGCTCCTTTTCCTCTCAAAAAATGACAGTGCCCATGTGAAAAAATATTAGGTCTCGGGACTGGGAGACCCCAGGGTCAGCCGACGGCACAGGCTCACCCCGGATGACATCACAGGTACAGTGCAGGGCTCCCCAGCGAGGCCAGGGATTAGGATTCTCCTGTGAACCGCCCTGATCTACAACTCTGGGCAAGGACTGAGGAATTCTGCCCTGGCACCGTGCAGGCCGCACAAGGGACAGGGCCACCCGGGTCACAGCAGGGCATGGGCCGTCCTCCACCTCCGGGCTATGTTTGGAGGTGAGGAAGTTTGGCCACAGCCCTGATGAGAGACCCCAGAAAGGTCGCTCTGCCCGCCGCGTGCGGACACACGAGAAGGCCGCCGCCCGCGAGCCCGGGACAAGCTGCCGGCGCCTCCGTCTGCGATCCGGCCTCCGGGGCGGCCACGCACACGCGGCTGCGTAAGCCCCGCCGCTGGTGTTTATTGCAGCAGCCCATGTGGGCACAGCCGTGCTGGCACAGCCTTGCTGGCACAGCGCTGCGGCGCGTGCATGAGCGAAAGAGTGCATGAGTAAATGGTGGGTCGTGTTCTGAGCACTCCGTGTAGAATGACATTTGATCCCACAACAGCCCAGTGAGACAGGTCCTGTCAGTGACTTCATTTTACATATGGGGAAACTGAGGCCCGGGGCACTAGACAGCTTACCAACAGTGAGAGAGTTAGCAAAGGGCAGGGCTCGTCCGAGCGGGTGGTGTGACGCCGTGGGGCCCTCGGGCCTCCGGCACAATCCCCACACTCACCAGTTTCCGGATGGCGGCATTGGAGTGGTTGGCGGCCGTGGAGATGAGCTCTAGGGACCCTGCAGGGAGGAGGGCGCGGAGTCAGGCGGCGCCTGCGGCGCACACACGTCCTGGGCTCACCAGGTGCCTCTTGTTCCGGGGGAAGGGGGGGGCGGTGCAGACACACTCCCCCTGCTGCCCGCCAGTTACTGCCTGCGGACCAGGAGCTGCCCCTTCCTGAGGCCTGGGCTCGGCGGGCATCCAGCAGGCCCCTGCCCAGAACCAGGGTCCACTCTGCACAGTGCAGGGGCCACGCGGCTCTCTGTCCTCGAAGACTCAGTCACTTCTCGAGCTGTGCTTGGAGGACACCTGGCGGTCCCCCCGCTCTGCCCCTGTCTCTGCTCTCTCCCCGCGGTTTTCCAGCAGGGGCCCCAGCTCCCACTGCCCGGGAGCCTCACTCTCTGCATCCTTCCGGTCGGGGGCGTCTCCGGGGAGCCTCTTCAGATAGTCCTTGAGCAGCAGCTCGTACCGGGGGACCCTCTGCACGGGCTCCAGCATGTGGTGCTGCAGCGTCAGGTTTCCGCACGCCTCCTGCTTCTGTGGGAAAGACAGACAGCATGTGGGGCCTACAGACACGCGCGTGGGCCTGGGCCCCCTCCCCGGCTACAGCTTCACAGCACCTGCACCCTGTGCAGACCACATTTACGGCGGGGTAAACCGAGACGTGGGGAGGCGGCACAACGGAGCAAGGGCCCAGACCCCAGGTGCTAGCTCCTTTATACACATCATGGCCCGAGAAAACCAGTCCTTGTGCTAAGACGGCTTCCTTCCCTCACAGGTAACTCCCCCACTCCGTCAGGGGCGGGGCCTGCTCCCCCCTAGACATCAGGTGTTCTGGGTGCTGCCGGGATTCTCCTGCAGGGCTGGGCGCTCCGCTCCACGCCGCCCGGCCTAGCCAGGCCCACAGGCTCCCCACCCCTGGCCCTCTGCTCCCACGGTGCCCCTCTGCTCCCCTCTCGGGTGCCCTCCCCTTGCTGCCTTGTCTCCTCCTCGCAGAGGAGGAGGAAACACCCCTGCTGAGGCCCTGCTTGCCTCTTACAGAGTCCCCCTCACCCCTGCAGGGGCAGCGCACTGTCCACTGCTGCTCCCCACCTGCCTCCTGTGCCCACCCGACGCCCACAACGGAACAGCTTCCAGCTCAAAGGATCTCCAAAGGCCTCACACACAGCAGGGCTGGGGAAACACTGGTCTGCAGCCGCCACGGACACGGTCCTCGGGGGCGGTGAGGGGCCGGTTTTCAGGGGTCAGGAGGAACCAGATGTTCACACAGTCTCACAGTGTCTCCCCGAGGAACTTCCTGGGGGCACGGAGGGCACACGCTTCCGGGAAAGGAGACCGTGGGGCAGCCCACGCTCTAGCAGGAGGCCGCACAGGACCACGGCACCTGCAGCCGCCTAGACCTCCGTCCGCCGATGGCCTGCTCGGGACGATGGTGCCCGCCCCGCCGCTGGGCCACCAGGCCCTGGGACGCAGGCGGCAGGAGCTCCCGGTTCCTGCTGGTCACTCGGGGCTGGGGCTCAGCCACAGGCACAGCCTGGGAGGCCGGAGGGGGTGTTCCATGGGGACAGCTGGGGCGGATGTGGCTGCTGGGGGAGGAAGGACTCGGCATCAGCACTGTCCTCTCTGGGGAGGTAGGGACGCTGAGGTATGCGGGGGGACCTCAGACTCTACACCAGGAAATCGCGGGTGACCTGACCGCTGCAGCATCTGGGGAAAATGCCGCGTGGAGGAAGGTGTGTGTGGATGCATTTGTGCATGCACACGTGTGTGTATGTGTGGCAGGCGTGCACTCGTGTTCAAGAGTGGCACTCAGGGAAACAGATGTTGGGATAAGCAGCTAACTACTCACAAAAATAAAACTGGAGTCTTACCTCCTACCACAATCCATCTGGAAACTATTCTGGAATAGCAATTCTAATTTTTTAAAACGAAGACATAACATTAGAAGAAAACATAATTTATATAGTTGTGGGATGGGAAATGCATTTATAAGCATTACTTTGAAGATTTTTTAAAGCATTAATTTACTAAAAAACTAGTGAGAGGGCACCTGCGTGGCTCAGTCAGTGGGGGGTGTGACTCTTGATTTCAGCGCAGGTCGTGGTCCCAGGACTGTGAGATCGAGCCCTAACATTGCGCTCTGCTCTAACAGAGGGGAGCCTGCTTGGGATTCTCTCTCCTCTCTCTGCCCCTCCTTTCCTCATGCTCTGTCTCGAAACAAAATAAACATTAAAAAAAAAGAACTAGTAAATGTGACTACTTAAAAACCAAAAATTTTGTATGGCAAACAACATAAATAAAATTTAAAAATAAAAGATCAATGGGGTAAATAACTTGTAGGACACAGAAGATCTTAACGCATAAAAACCTGGGGCACCTGGGTGGCTCAGTGGGTTAAGCGGCCGACATCGGCTCAGGTCATGATCTCACCATTCGTGAGTTTGAGCCCCGAGTCGGGCTCTGTGCTGACAGCTCAAAGCCTGGAGCCTGCATCGGATTCTGTGTCTCCCTGCCTCTGCCCCTCCCCACTTGTGCTCTGTCTCTCTCTCAAAAATAAATCGATTTAAATAATTATATAATGAAAGAAAGAAAATTCCATTAAAAAGCATATATAAATTGGACAAATGTATTTTTAAAAAAGTGACACCGAAGAGACTACTGCAGCAGAGACGTGACCGAGCGGCTGGCGCGAAGAGAGGACGGACGTGCATGTCCGTCCCTCTGCACCCGCACGGCGGGTGAGCAGGCGGTGGCGGGGGACGCGGGCACCGGACCCAGACTCCACCAAGCAGCACGTCATGGCGCCTGAGGCACGCTTCCCTCCCATGAATCCACAGCCAGGACTCGTGTCCCCCTCCAGCGTGGGGCCTCGGGACACGTCCTCTGCCTGGCGGACGCCCCCCGCCGAGCCGCGCAGCCCTACCTGGACGGCCTGCACCACCTCCTTGAAGAGCGGCGAGCGCTGGGTCCAGGTGCTCACGAGCGCCACGGCGCGGTCGAAGTTCTTGACGTACTCGCCGTACATCTTGAGGAACGGGGCCAGCTTCTGCAGGATGTCTCCGAGGCGGGGGTTCGTGTCCCTGTGCGGGCAGGACGGGTCGTCCAAGAAACAGCTTGGGCCGGGGGCCGGGGGCGGGACAGGGACTGACGGGAATCTGTGGGCCAACAGCCCAGCTCCCAGTCTGCGTGAGGATGTGCACACCGGTCACCCTCTCTGCGCCTCACTTTCCCTCCCGTATACCGTGGGCTGGGAAATGGCACGTCACACCAGGTAAAGGAGAGGGGCGCGTGGGCCCTTCCGCAGTGCCGGCCCGGGACCGCTGCTCCAGACCAGGGGTGCCAGCGGCGATGTGACGGCTCAAAGGACAGGCACTCATCAAAGAGCATCCGTGAAACCCCCGTTCATCGGGTAGGTGAGCAGATTTTAGGTACAGTGGGCCGAGCTGACGCTGGCCTAAGAAGGGAAGCCGCAGGGTAGAGCTGGAAGGGCAGGGATGGGGTGTGAACAGCAGCTTCAAGAGGAAAAGTGGAGCAACGGCCTTTGACCTTGGGGCTGTGGGCAACTAGCCACTGGCCGGCGCGCCGGGGGCGTGGCTCAGAGGCGAGCAAGCTGCTGGGGAGCGTCTGGGTGGCCTCTGCGGAGCCTCCAGGAGAAAACCAACTTTGAGGCGGGTGTGGACCGCAGGCCTGGGGACAGTATCGCATCCGCTGCCAGGGGCCCTGCCTGACCCCCGGGTCAAGGCTCCTGGCGTCTGTGCTCTCAGCGGCCCGGCTGCGGCTGGTGGGTGGGCTCTTGGGCACCCACCGGCGGGCTCAAGCCAGGCCAGAGAAGAGCGGGGACAGCAGAGACCCCAAAGTGACGCAGCAGCTGGAGCCGTGGGGGAGGCACATGCCATGGACAATAGCAAGCAGGGGCCATGTGCCACGCCGAGCTGGCCCTCTGCTAAGAATGCCCAAAGGGGCAGAGGGACAGGGTGGCAGCCGGAGGGTCCAAGGGGCACTGCATGGGGGGGTGTCTCAGGTTTTAAAGCAAAGGTGGAGAATATGCGAGGAGGGAAAATGCACCTGCCAGCACGGCTTACTTGGTGTTCGGAGCCCCACAAAGCCCTGAGTGCGTATTAAAGTCCCTTTGATTTGCAGATGCGGCAGCCTAGGTGTGGGGACACTGAGAAGCTGGTCAGGGACCCTGCACGGAAGGAGCCTGCCCCCAGGTGGCTCCTTGTCTTTCGGGCACACAAACCAGATGAGAGGCCGCTTGGCCAGGAGAATTCCACAGAACACCCACGGAAGAGTCGGTGGGACCCCGGCCTCCACCAGCGCGGAAGCCAGGCTCCCTGGGAGATGCCCGCCCCTCCCGGGGCCCCGGGCCATGCTCACCACTCCTCCGTGATCCTCGTCTGCAGCTCCGGCAGGAGGAACTGCCCGTGGAAGCGATAGATGGAGGAGATGTTGGAGAAGATGCCTGTGGTGACTTCCGGGGGGATGCCTGCTTCCACCAGCCGGGTGCAGAAAACCTGGGGGCGTAGAGGCCCACAGAGCGGGCGGTGAGCGAGGGCCGCCAGACGGCACGGCCGCATTCGCCGCGTGAGGCTCCTGGGAGAGGCTGCAGCTGCCTGTTTTCTTCATCAAACTGGCTCAAACCTATGGTTTTAAAGCGAGCTAACTTATGGCGGAGGACTGCGGGTGAGGCAGCACAGTCCCCTGCTGGTGGGGACGGGCCGTCTTCCCTCCACCCACGGGCCACGGCACCTAAACAGTCCCGACTTCCTGTCTCCGCTCTGTGAGCTACCGACAGAAGCAGCACCTAGCACTGCTGTCCTTCTGGGGGTTTACTTCCTGTGCTGCCATGGGGACAGGGGGTGCCAGCCCCCATCCCAACTACTGGCGCAGAGAGATTTCCAGAGGCCATTCACAATGCAACTGCCAGGCAGCAAGGCCCACGGTGACAGGACAAGTCCTCTGCCCCAGAGCCCCAGGCTCGGACAGTGAAAAGGAGGGGGTCTCTGGATGAGACTCACGTTCCAGCCGTAAGGCCTAGCCAGTGCTACGAGATGGGGACGCTGCCTCTGCCACCGCGCAAGGACACCCTCACGTGCACGAAGGGCGGGCCCCGGCCACATGTGCTACCTGGTCCAGCAGGTGCAGCCGCCTCACATAGGTCTCCTCCGTGTGCAGGAGCTCTTGGGCGATGTGCAGCAGCTTCTGGGGCTCGGAGCACTGCAGGGAGAGAGGCGGCTCTGAGGCCGGGCGGCCAGGGGTCCCGGAGGGCTGGAGGAGGCCACCAGGCCTGGAACTTTGGGGAGGTTTCTGGGGAAGGCATGGCAGCTCCTGCCAATCCCCCCAGAGCTTCCGCAGCCCAGAGACAGTGCTGCCCTCCTGACACCTTGGCAACAGGGCAGGTGGAGCAGCCACATCAAAATAGCTCGTGGCCTTTGTCAGCAACCCAGCAGACCAGAAGAGAGATATATTTAAGGTGTTGAAATTAAAAACCTGTGAACCAGGAATACTGTATCTAGGAAAGCTGTCCTTCAAAAATGAAGAAACTAAAAAAGAATTTCCCAAAAAAACAAAAGACGAGGAGTTCATTATCACCAGACCTGCTCCGTAAGAAATGCTAGGAGCCCGGCAAGTTGTGTAGGGGTGGCGGGTCACAACACGCAGCCACTCTGGTAAGGAAGACGGAAGACGCATGCACAGATGAAACCGGCGTTAATGTAATTCCGGTGCATAAAACTTAAATGACAAAAGCCATTTAAAACCTGGAAATCTGGGGCACCTGGGTGGCTCACTTGGTTAAGTGTCTGACTTTGGCTCAGGTCCTGATCTCACGGTTCGTGGTTTGATTCCATATCAGGCTCTGTGCTGACAGCTCGGAGCCTGGGGCCTGCTTCCAGTTCTTTCTCCGTCTCTGTCTGCCCCTCCCCCACTCATGCTCTGTTTCTCTCTGTCTCAATAATAAATAAAAAACATTAAAAAAAACCTGGAAATCTAGGCTAAAGGGTAAACAGTACATCAGTGTGTAATTCGGGATGGAGTGGGGAGGAGGGGCTGCCGTAGAGGAGTGGGTTTTGTAGTCAAAATTAACTTGTTATTAGTTTAAAATAGAATGCTATAACATAAGGTGTTTAATGTCATTTCAACGGTAACCGCAGAAAAAATACCTACAGAACATACACAAAAGGAAATGGGAAGGGACTCAAAACATACCGTTACAAAAACTCAGTGAAAAATAAGGAAGGCAGTAGGAAAGGGACAAAAAACCCACAGGACATGTAGAAAACAACGATCAAAATAGCAATGGTTAAGTCCTTCCCAATCGGTCATTACTTTAAATGTAAATGGATTAAACTCCCCAATCAAAAGACCTGGCCTGACTGAATAGATTAAAAAAATACTATCCGAGTGACTGACTACATGTTGTCCACAAGAAACTCACTTTCGACTTAAGGACACACATAGGCTGAAAGCGAGAAGGATGGAAAAGATACTCTGTGCACATCGAGACCGAGAGCGCAGGACTGGGCACGCTAATATCGGACAAAACAGAACAAGGGACAGGATGTAATGATAAAAGGGTCGATTTACCAAGAAGACACAGCCACAAATGTTTCTGCATCAAACCTCGTAGATCTTGAATATAGGAAGTAAACTGGACAGAACTGCAGGGCGACACGGCCACACAGAGACGGTAGGAGACTCGAGTTCCCCCCTTCCCACGGGACCTGCAGACAGAGTCCCAGTAAGGAAACAGGCTGTGAACAGCACTAGAGACCAAACCCGCCCAGCAGACACACACAGAACCCTCCACTCAAACCAACAACCTAACTTTACACCTCAAGAGACGAGAAGAACACACTAAACCCAAAGCAGTCAGAAGGAAGGAAATAATAGAGATCAGATCAGAGATAAATGGAACAGAGAACAGAAAAACAATGGAAAAAATCAACGAGACTAAGGGTTGTTTTTTGCAAAGGTCAACAAAATCGACAAACTCTTAGCTAAATTAACTAAGAAATAAAGAGAGAAAGCCCAAATTACTAATATTAGAAATAGAATAGAAAACATCACACTGGTGTCACAGAAATAAAAAGGATCACAAAAGATTGGCATTAACAATTATGCTCCAACAGATGGGACATCCTACAAGAATGGATAAATTCCTAGAAACACATCAAGCCTGAGTCATGAAGAAATAGAAAATCTGAATAGACCAACAGTGAGTAAGTAGATTGACTAAGCAATAAAAAACTTCCCAAAATAGAAAAGCCCACAACCAGATGATTTCATTGGAAAATTAATACCAGTCTTTCTCAGATGTTTCCCAAGAACTGAAGAGGAGAGAACAGGTGTGCCTGGGGGGTGTGGTCTGTTGAGCATCGGACTCTTGATTTTGGCTCAGGTCATGATCTCGAGGTTCATGGGAACCAGTCCTGCACGGGACTCTGTGCTGACATTGAGGGAGGGTCCTTCCTGGCATTCTCTCTCCCCCACCGTCTCTGCCCCCCCCCAACTTGTGTGTGTTTTCTCTCTCTCTCTCAAAATTAATAAAATCTAAAAAAAAAAGAGAGAGAGAGAGAGAGAGAGAACATATCTGAGCTCTGTGAGGCCACATTACCCTGACACCAAAGCCACTCAAAGACTTGATGAGGAGACTATAGACTAACCTCCCTAAAGAACACTGATGCCCGAGCCCTCGCGAGAGCACTAGCAAATTTAATTCAATAGTATATAGAAAGGTCGTACGCCGCGACCGAAGGAGATGTATTCTGGGATGCAAGGGTGCCTCCAAGACACACATGACACACGCGACACTAACAATGAAAACCCCATGTGATTATCTTAATTGATGCAGAAGCAGCATTTGACAAAACACAATCCCTTTTTGTGATGAATACACGGGGACTTCCTCCACGTAGTAGAGGCTGACTTGACATGTGTGGCCCTCCCCAGCATGCCCTCACTCTCCCTGGGTGGTGGGATGGGAGGCACCTCGTGCCGAGGATGGGCCAGCGTGTGATGTCCTGACCGGACACCCAGGAGGCAGACACACCCGGGAGTGTTGGGGGAGTGTTGGCATCTCCACACCAGAGACAAGGACCTGGGCCTTCTCCGGCAAGCCCCTGGCCGTGGGCACCCCCAGCGCCTGTGTGGGCAGGACGGGACAGGCCTGGGGCCGCCACCTGCTCCTGGCACTGGGGACGCACCTTGAGAGCCACGCTGGTGTGGCCCTTAGTAACCACTTCATTTATTTTCTGTATTTAAATCTTTTAAATGTTTTATTTATTTTTGACATAGAAAGAGACATCATGTGCATGAGTGGGGGAGGGGCCGAGAGTGAGGGGGACAGAATACCTGAAGGAGAGCCTGGGGTGGGGCTCGAACTCCCAAATGGTGAGATCAGGACCTGAGCTGGAAGTGAGATGCTTAACCAACTGAGCCACCCAGGTGCCCTTATTTTCTGTATTTTAGGTGTTTGGACATCTTGGGAGCTTGCTGACCCCAGGGCAAGGGTCCCTCCCACGGCTGGCTGTTTCCCGGAGACACAGAGGACCCGGGTGCCAGCACCTGTTTCGCGTGCAAGTCCACCCAGGCCGATGCAGACATCTGTGCCCGGGGCCCACTGAGGTCATTCAAGTTGGCCAATCCTACACCCGCTCACCCTGCTTCTCCTGTTCCTTCCCACCCCCTCTGCCTCTTGACCCACTCTGGTCCTGCCCGTGTGGCCCTGTGGCCCGGCCTGCCCTTTCTTGGGGACTGTAAGTAAAAATCCAACTATTTTTAAGTAAGCTCCACGCTCAGCGTGGGGCCTGAACGCACGAGCCGGAGAGCAAGAGTCACGTGCTCTACCGACGGAGCCCCCCGGCCTCCCATCTTCTCCAGCGGAGCTGTGGGCATTACCACAGGCCAACAGTAACAAACCGTCGAGTGAACCACGGCTCCCGCCTGCGCCCGAAAAGCTGGCTCACAGCAGCGAGGGCGTGTGGCTGCCCTTCCCTCTCCAGCCTGTCTTCTGTTGCCCGTAATGTTAGCCAGTAGGACCTCCGCCAGGACCAGCAGGTCTGGGGCCGCCTGGGCTTCTCATGGGACCCAGTCGCTTCTGCCGCCCTCCGCACACACAGGCGGTCTCCCTGAGCCCAGGGCCCCTGCTTCAGCTCCGTCCCCGTCCGTCCCCGCACAAGCCCAGAGCCCGAGGTGCTGACAGGACGCAGGTGGGCTCTGTCGCAGCACACCCACCACGCCGTGGGCACACCCTCCCTGAGCATCTGCTCAGGGCTCGGCTCCTGTGCCCGGGCCCCCCTCCCACCCTGCCATGCTCCAGGTGACCTTGGGGTTTCCCACTCCTAGTGCACGGGAGGCTCATGCTGCCTTCCTCACGGGGGCGCTGCGAGGCGGGCAGCCGGTCCTGGTGAAGGGTGCGGGGGTGGGGTCCCCCATGCCACTGTGTGCACACGGTAACCTGGGCTCCGCAGTGAGGTTGTCGCCTGAGGTGCCGGGGCCCCTGCCCTGCCTGCCGACCTGCTGCAGAGCCTCTCCGAGCACACTGACCGCACCCGCTGCTGGAACCAGGCCTGAGTGAGGCCACCTTACCCTCAAGACCCTTCAGGAGACCCCTGCCGCCTGGAGGGGTGTGGCCTACCTTGGCCGAGTCCGCATGGGCCCTCGGAGGGCTGTTCTCAGGGTCCGGCTCCTCACCACTACCTTCGCCCACGTCATCGCTGTCCGCCTCCTCCCGCAGGGCCCTGCCGTCTGGGGCCACCTCCGGGTGTAGCCCCGGGACTGTGGGGACCAGGCCGGCCTCGCCGCCCTCCTCACAGGGAAAGTGCTCGCCAGCCACGCTGCAGGATGGACTGTCGATCCCACTGTCGCGGTTGGGGATCTTAGCACCACCGCCGGGCTCCCCCGCAGGGCTCCTGGGGTCAGGGTCCTTGCCAGGGGCTCTGGGCCCAAGGGGTAGCGCCTGGAACTGCCCTGGGCCTGCCCTTGGCAGCTCCGGGGAAGAGCACTCAGGCCCAGCCGTTGGCTCCTCCAGGGCGGCACCAGGGGCCGGGGCTGTTGAAGACCCCTCTCCTGACTCCATCCTCAAAGTTGAGCTCTGTGGGGACTGGCCAGTGGCTTCCTGGAGGAGGAAATGAGCAGGATCAGTGCCAGCCAGGCATGGGCCAGCCCCTGGGCACAGGCATGTCCCCCCAGAGAAGGCGGGGAGGCCAGGTGTGGGGCGCACAGCCTACACGGCTCCGGCTGGCTCCCGTCCAGACAGGCTCACAGAGACTACCACACAGGAAGCACTTTCTTTTTAAAATAAAATTTTTTAAATAAAAAAAGGAGAAGAAACCTAGAAAGACAAAGAAGAAAAAAGGAGGGGAGGGAGGAGGGAAAAAAGGAGAGAAGGAGGAAAAGAGGGAGGAGAGAAGGAGAAAGGGAGGAGGAAAGAGGGAGGGGAGGAGGGAAGGAGGGAGGAAGAAGGGAGGGCAGATGACAAGGAGGAAGGAGGAAAGGAAGGGAACGGGAGGAGGGAGGGAAGGGGGAAGAGAAGGGAGGAGTGAGGAGGAGGGAAGGGAGGAGGGAGTCCTGCAGTGTGAAGCCACCCACCGCTCAATACATTCAAACCACATGCACAAAAGTCATGGTCCCAAGGTCATGAGCAGCGGATCAGGCCTGTGAAGTGCTCTGGCTTCCGAGTGCTATGTGCCCCGTGATGCCGTTCTGAGGGGACCCTTCCTCGGCTTCCCTGGGGTTGTGTGTCTGACAGGTGACCAGGCACCTTCCACAGACCAGGGCCAGGGAGGCCAGGGCTTTTCTCCCAGATTCCTCCACCCCCCAAAGCACCCTGGGGCTACTTCCTGCTTTCACCTCCCACCTCTCCTGGAGCACAGGGCGTCAGGTGTCAGCCTGGGAGGGTGGAGCGTGGGGCTGGGCCAGGGGAGATGACATTCCCTGGAATCTTCCTCTGATCCCACTCACCTGATGTCCAGGTCCCCCGAGAGGGCTCTGCACCTGGCTCCCTGCTGGCTGTTCCTTCCGGGTCTGGGGAGGAGGCTCAGGCCACGAGCGTGAGCGGGACTGGGTGAAGGTCTCCTTCCTGCCCAGCGGGTCAGAAACGAGGGTCCTGAAACACACGGTGGGAATGGGCGCATGAGAGCCGCCGTCTCGGCCGATGCCAGGATGCCAGGCTGGCTCCAAAGGCAGCTGTGGAAGGGCAGCTTCGTGGCCCCGCCCGGTGGAGGCGACCCTGTAAAGGTCACGGCCACAGTTCGATGGCGTGCAGGGGCTGCGAGGGCCCTGACCGTCCTGCCCGTGGCGCCCACGCCTGGAGTCAGGGTCGCGCCCAGTGTGCAGAGAGCCGGCGGGCACCCTCCCCACACCCCAGATGCAGCGCCCAGGGCCCGGCGCGTCCAGAGCCTGCCCGTCGGCGCTTCAGGGCAGGAGGACCTCCAGGCCGAGTCCTGAGGCAGCAGCAGCTCGGCCTGGGGCCCCTGCGCAGCTGGCTCCCGGGGGGCGGGGCTGCTCGGGAGCGGCCCTCTCCCCAAGGCCACCAGGCCAGAGCCGCGCGCATACCTGTCCCTGGCTGAGTCTCGCTCCTGACTGCTTGACGGGGGCGGGGGGTGGGGAACACTGAGATTTCCAAACTGCGTTGCTTCTCCGCGCGGGGGACAGACTCAAGTTCCAGCAGACAATCAGGACACAGCCCTGCCAACGCGTGGCTGAACGCGGGCGGAGGCTAAGCCTCGGGGTGTCCAGCGCAGCCGTCGCACGAGGTGGAGCCTCCGCAGCCCCGCCTCCGGCCGGGAGGAGAGACCGCCTCCACCAGGCGGCAAAGCACAGCGCCCCCGGCAGGTGGGAACCGGCACAGCGCGCACCCTGTCATCCAGCGCGACAGGGACCCGCGTGACAGTCCAGGAGAACAGGAGGTGCAGGTCCCGGGGCAGAGCACTGGAAGGAGAGCCCGTCAGGGAGCAGGGCGCTGCAGTGCTGCCCACGCGTGGTTCAGCGCACTCGGGAGGGCGCCCCGAGACCGCGGAGCCTCCGGAGGGAACGGCGGGGGCACAGGCTGGGCAAGGCCCACCCCCACGGGGGACCTACGGGGAGCCCTGCTCAGGTCCCGGGAAGCCCCCGGTTACACGCAGCATAACTGTGTCAGGATCCGTGATGAGAACACAGACCAGGGCCGCCACCACCCGCGTCCTACTCTGCACAAGGTCGGCAGGTAAAGGGACACACATGACTGCCTTCCAGGAGCCAGATGGGGGAAACGTCTTTCCACAGAGAAAACTCTAGACTTACAAAGCCTCTCTGGTAAATTCTGTCCCAAGAAATGACACCAACTCCACACAAACCTTCCCAGAACACTGAGGGAAAGAGAATGCCTCCCAACGGCACGGAAGGGTCTGGAAACACTGTGCCGAGTGGAAGCAGATGGATGCAAAGGAAGGTACTCATCTGCCCTTCTATCTAGAGAGTTCCAGGAGATGCACGCTTTGCAGGGGATCAAATGTCCCCTTTATCCAGGGTGCTGGGACCATTGAGGTGGCTCCACTGCAGCAGCTGGCAGACGGGTTGGCAGGAATGCTGTCATCTGGGCCTGGGGCCCTGGCACTGCCCAGGGCCCACCCTAGACAGGTAGGGACAGTCCTGCAGAGGGACCACAAGGCCAACCACCTCCAAGTTCCAGCCGAGGCCAGATGTCCCCCCTGCCGGGGGCAGGGCAGGCCCCCTGCTGGAAGCACCAGCGTCCCGTCTCCTACGGTCTGGCCCCTGGCACCCTGTCAGATGGCAGCTGTCAGAGGTGTGAGCCTGAGAAGCCTCTGCAACTGTCCCAGCCCTGGCTGGCAACAGCCCCAGAGCAGCCCTGAGTGAGATCCCACTGGCTGCTCCCCGCCGGCCCCAGAGCTGTGAGAGGTGCTCAGTGCGGCCGCCCTCTCCCTCACCAAGCTTAGGCGGTTGGTCACTTGCAGCAGGCACCTGGACGACACCGACAATACCCCGGGGCGGCACCAGGGACCTCTGTGCCACCACACCTGCACGCAGGCCCGGCTGGGAGACGAAGAACCCACAAGCTGGCAGTGAGAAAGGCCGGTGACCCAGGCTGCTTCACTCCAGGTTAGGTCTTGGGGCCTCAGCCTGCGGTCTTTGTCCGGTCTGCTGAGCGCACGAACATGGGTGCAGACGGTGGGGTGCCGCGTGCCCTGGCACATGGCTCGGGTCAGTGGGACCTGGGAGGGGGACGGGGCCACCAGGCAAGCTGAGCACAGAGGAAAGGATCGATTGCTGCTCAAATGCCCAAGTCAGCTGACACCATCACTCAAAGGTACTGCACTTTTAAAAACGGTTCAATGCATCCTTTTTAGAAAACTTACAAATTGTGGAAAAATAGAAAGGACGTTAATGCCCCCTGTCACCCTAGCACTGGGATCTTGTGTGGGGAGCAGCCCGCGGGCTGGATGGCCCCGACGGGACTCCTGGGTGGACTGCAGCCTTTCTTGGAGATACTGCTTTTGTTTTAATGCCGAATGCCCACGCGAGCGCGCCCCGTCCTCGAGAACGCTCTCCTCCCGAAGGGCCGGAAGCAGAGACTGAACAGGTCCTCGCACAGCGTGTTCACCACAGCGTTACTCGCAGGGGCCAAAGGGGGAAGCTCCCCGGTGGCCCCGGGAGATGAGTGGATGAGCGGCACCTGCCGGGACGGCGGGACGGAGTTACTCGTCCCGTGAGAGGAAAGAGACCCCGACGCCCGCCACCTCACAGACGGGCCTCGAGGACAGGACGCTGAGCGCTCGCGTCACAGAAGGACACGCCGGGTGACTCCGCTCACAGAAGGACACGCCGGGTGACTCCGCCCACACGAGGCCCCCCGGAGTCGGCAAATCGCAGAGAGAGGACGCGGACGGTGGACGCCGGGCTGGGGGACTGCGGGGGGGGGGGGGCGGTGGTGCTTGAGTTTCTAAGTCTCAGTTTGCATGAAGATGTTCTGGACGGATGGCGGGGACGGTTGCAGAAGGACGTGAACACACTTAATGCCACTGAACCGGACCTTTAAGCGTGGTTTAGATGGCAAGCTTTAGTCATCTGTATTTTACTCCCGCCACCCCCACGGCTTAAAAACGAAGGTGTGTTTTGGAAAATTCTCATCAGAAGTTGTGTGAACGAGCGCGAAGTCAACAGTGACTCGAAAGCACACAATGCTGCCTCCCCGCCGCCCCCTGGCCTTTTCTCCACACCCGGAAGCCCCTCGGCCCCCGGGGACCCGCGGCCGTGGCGAGCGCTTGGCCCAGAGCCAGCTGCCTGCAACCTTCTTGACCTGCTGCTGTAAGCCACCGCCACCCGCACGCGGCCCTGCCACCCCCCAAGGGACCTGGCCCTGGGGGGCTCCAACAGACAGGGGGGAGGGACCCTGACACAGACCTGGAGGGGCCGACACAGACGCGGGGGCTGACACAACGGGGAAGGAGGGGCCCTGAGCCGACTCAAGGATGGGGACTCTGACAGAGATGGGGGGGGAGGGGGCGGGCACACAGACCGGGGGGCCCCTAGCGCAGACCCCAGGGTGGAGGGGAGTGTGGACCTGATGGACACGCAGCTCGTGCGGGACGCACGGCACGCACCCGGGACGTTCTGCACAAGGTGCACCCGGCACGCTGGTGAGGGGCACAGGTGGCGCATGTGCACAGACTGCACGGCATGCCGGAAGCGCGGGGACGCACAGCACGAGGGGTACATGGCACGCAGGTGTGTGGCACACGCACGGGACGCTGGTGCGTGGTATGCGGGACGCACGCATACAAAACTTAACGCCATGTGGGACACATGCCACGCAGGACGCAGGGCACGGGGGACCGAGGCGCCCAGAATGCAAGTTACCCAGGATGCACAGCACCATGACGCACGGGACGCAGCCGGGACGCATGGCACGCAGGCGGACAGCACTTGCACGGGACGCACAGCATGCGGGGCTGGCTGTGCCTGCGAAACCGACCACCTCGACCGCCTCTACGTACTGTTTTCTTTTCCTTCCTATTTTTGTTTTCCTCTTGAGCTCCGTGTATATGTGCGGATTTCTATTTCCTATTTGTATTCGCCGTCACTGCACGCTGCTGCCCCTGCCCAGCGTCGCCCAGCAGCGGGAAGAAGGCCCGGCCTTCCCGGTGGGGCGCCAGGCCGAGCCGTAGGTTGTGTGGGGCGGGGGTCGGCCATCAACTTCTGGCCCAGCATTGGGCCACCTGCTTTTTGGGGGTGCGCACCCCTACCTTTCATTATGTTTTCACTCAAACGTAGTGAAACAGGCAGACGAGAACCTTCCCAAAGCTAATCGTGCAGAAATCCTGCCCCGTACTCCCGAGGAGCCACCATGTGCGCGTGCAGCCTGGTCCAACCCAGTCCACGCCGCCCGCCAGCGGTCACTGTCCCTGCTGCCCCAGTGGAGGCCTCTCCATGAGAACAGGTCTCATCTGCGCAATGAGTGACCTGCCAGGTGATTGTGGGAAAGGGATGTCAGGCAGCGGATTCACCTGTCCAAAGCTGCTCCTTTGGGCGGGCCTCGTGCCACACCCTGGGTGTGCACGGGCTTCGTTCTCGCAGGCCTATTGGAGCCTGCGGAGCACCCCGGAAAGTCAGTCACCATCCACCTCAGTGCACATCTACACGACCATCGTCACCATCATATGTGAGAGCCCAGACAAGGAACATGTCTTAGACAGAGGGGGCGGCGTCCCAGAGGGAACAGCGTCCCAGAGAGAGGGAACACGTCCCAGAGAGGGGGACCAGGTCCCAGAGAGGGGGAGCAGTGTCCCAGAGAGGGAACAGCATCCCTGATGGAAGACACCGGGCCAACGAGAAGGCCCGACCACCCGGAGAACGGGAACATGCGCTTGGAGATGGAGGCGGCAGAATCCTGGGGTCGGAGCCAGGACGGGTCCCCCGGCCTCACGCAGCCTGGCGGCCGTGCAGGTGAGTGATGCCCCACTCAAGGCGGGGGTTCACATCTGTCCTACAGCTTAACTTCCATACTCACCCCTTTCCTGAGGTCCTCACTTCCCACACGTGTCAGAGGGAATCAGAATCCACCTGGGGCAGGTTTGAAGGATGGGCGAGTGCTCCCAGCACTGGGGCCAGCAGGTGCACCGCTGTCACTGCTCTGGGTCCAAGGCCATCTCCATCCCTGGCCTCTTGAGAAGCTCAGGGCAGCAACGCCCTGTTTGTCCCCAGGGCTCGCTTAGCCCCATATCTGAGCTTTGGCCTCAGCAGACCAACTTGGTTCAGGCCTCTACGTGTCAGGGCACACGGTCCCGTCCAGCTTCGGAGGCCCCTGGACTGTAGGAGCTGCTGGTCTTTGTGGGGACCCGGACATCAGCCCCAAGGAGGGGAACCAGGGCCCCCGGCATCCTGCAAACACCCAGCTGGAGAAAAACCACTTCCTCCCTGAGCACCCGGCCCCGCCCAGCAGAGCCCGTCAGGCTCCGAAGGTTTGCGCTGGGCCCGGCCGGGCAGCTCGCAGGCCGAGGCCCAAGGCTCCCTGTCTCCTCTCCTGCAGGCGGCCGCGAGCCCCGGGGTCCCAGGACCAGGTGCGCCGGGCACAGCGGTGCTCCTGCACACACCCTGCTCTGCGCTGCGCAAACACGCTGGCGTCTGGCTCCACCCACAGCTGTCCACGATGCCCCCCCCAGGAGTCTGTGTGTGGGGTGCCCAGAGGGTCCTCTTCCCCAGTAGTGCCACCACAGCCAGGCCCAGTCAGTGTCTAAACTGCAGATTGCAGAGGAACCTTCCAGAGCCGCGTCCTGTGGGAAGGCCTATGTGCCCAGGGACTGAGTCTGTACCACCCACCCCTCCTCGGCTCAGGTGAGGGAAGACCAGCTCCGGCCAGGGCCTCAGTGACAGGTGTGCTGGCTGGGCCCACCGTGGGGTCCCCCTGAGCCGGGTCAGCCTCAGACCCCGGCCCCTCCCGGGCTCCGTTCATCTCAGCCAGCCTGACGGCCCCGGACGGTGCCCAGTGCTGTCCTGGCAGACGGCACGCTCGTTGCGGGTGCGCCCACAGCACACTGGCTCTTCACAGACGGGCCCCCAGGACACAGAGCAGCACACGCGACACGGGCTCACGCACCACCACACGGCGCCTGCCTGAAGCCACCAACCCCAGACGGCTCCCGCTCTGAACGCCCTCGTCGTCCCCGGAGCGCCCTTGCAGCAGCGGCACAGGCTGCGGGGGGCCGGCAAGACCCCGGGGCCAGCGCCACTCACCTGCCCTCCGGGGGAGCGCGCGCTTCTGGCCGGGGCGGACTTCAGGCAGCAGCGAACACAACTTCCTTTTGCGAGTTTTGCAACACAGGTCACCAAAGACGTTGCCTTTGCATTTCCGCATCGTCACACACCCAAGCTCACTGGTCCCCCAGCTGCCTCTTCTGTGAAAATACAGCCCAAACCGGCTGGAGAGCCGCCCAGGCCCTGCCGAGCCTCTGCACTGCAGCCCGCCCGCGGTGGTTTAACAGTGCCCTGGGGCCGTCCTGGGCGTGGAGGTGACAGGCCCAGCCTTCCTGCCTCCACCGCGCCTTGTGGGCTCTCTGCACAGATCTGCAAGCACACGATCCTGGGACCCTTGGGGTGTCCAGCAGGCCTGAGCGGTGGGGGTCCCCCAGCCGAGGGGACGGCCCGACAGACCGTCAGAGGAATGTGAAAAGGGCCCACCTACGGGGACAGCGCCGTTAAAGCAGGGAGTAAATACTCGAAGACCTGGAGTCCCACAGAGCTTAGACCATGAGCCACGCTCCGTGACCCCAGAGGGCTTCGTGGGGTCCGAGACTCTTCGGGGGAAGGCCGCACGCGCCCTCCGTGGGGGCCGCTCACATGACCCAGGCCTGGACAGTGGCAGCCGTGTGCCCGCGCCCCTGATTGAAAACATCCAGACTTAAAGTGTTTATTGCTTTGTGAAGAAAAAAAACTTGTCAGGATAAGCAAACTCTCTCTGCTGTCTTTTGATAGAATCCTGGGCGCAAACAACACTAAAATCCCTGCTTCCTAACCACGTTCCTGCCCCAGATCGATGCGGGGGAAGCCTGAGTCCGGAGCCAGCGGCATCTCCCCCAGGCTAACCTCTGGGCAGACGGAGCCCGTGTGCCACGTGGACCTTGGGAGAAGCTGTGTCAGGGCTGCCGAGCAACCGCCGCGTTGTCTCTGCAGCTCGCCTGTGCCGCTAGAATTACTCCAGAATCAGCATTTAGTGTTTTAGTGGGTGGAACGGTCGTGTCACGTCGCTTTCCCTCAGAATCATGCTGCTCACGGCACTTCACGTCCTGAACAGCTTTAACCAGGGAGTCGCCGTGAGGGACGAAGGTGGCACAGACCGTCACCGGCCGCAGAGCCATCTGTCTGCTGTTTTCATGCGCGGGGCCAGGGGACTGCCTCCGCTCGGCCCGCACTTGGTTTTGTTGCAACACGGCTCAGTTTTGTGTTTTTCTTTAAAATTCAGACGGCTGGCCTCCATCGGATGAGTCACCTTCATCATTTAGTCCTGGTGAGGGATGGGGGATGCTTGGGCATGGAATGATCCAGAAACTGATAACTCACAGCAAAGGGACTCTAAGTGGCCCGCCACACTCACGGGTAGACAGCTCCAGCCCACTCCCCGTGCCCTCCCTCCCCGGCAGGTTAGCAGAGACCCCTCCACGTGATGGGCCACCTGCCCTCTGACGCAGCGCCAACCACTCTGAAAGCAGTGCCGGGTGTAGCCGCACAGGTGCGCGGTGACCCGCATGGTCCCGCTCAGTACAGAGAAGCGGCCGGCGGATGGGTGGGAGGTAAGGACTCCTCGTGGCTGACCGGCTGGTCTCTAAAGTGGGATGAAGTACCGGCCGAGAAATGTTCTAGTTGTGAGTGCTGCATTTTAAAAAAAGCCTACCTGCCTATGTGGGGCGACCACAAATAGGGCAAAATACTGACACGTGATGAGTGGAGAAGCATGGGGGGCGCAGAGGAGCACGTGCGCCTGCCCGGAAGCCGCCTGGCACACACCTGCCTGCCAGCCAGTAGCCCCACCCCGGGGCCTCCCCAGGAGAAACGGAAACACCGGCTCCGCAAAGACCTGGTCACCTCGTCCGTGGCAATTTTATTCATAATAACTCAAAACCAGAAACAATCCAAAGTCCACCAACCGGGGAATGAATCAGCCGAGCGTGGGACGGTCCTAACAGAGAATGCCACTCGCTACTGATACACCACACGACAGGGTTGTGTCTCGCCAGAAGCCAGAGGCAAAAGGCTGCTCTGGATAAAGGTGATCAGCAGGCAAGACTTGCGTACGAAGTTGGGGCAGCGCAGCTCTGCGGCTCCGGGGGCGGGATCTGCTCCAGCCGCTGTGACAAAATACCATGGAAACAACCACAGACGTGCGCCTGCCCGGTCCTCAAGGCAGGAAGGCCGGAGGCGGGCGTGAGCAGGGCCCCCTCCCCTGAGGCCTCCCTTCTGGTGTGGGCTGTGCTCTCCCCGTCCTCACGGTTCGTCCTGCCATGCGTCTCTGTGTCCACATCCCTGCTTATGAGGACACCAGTCACCCTGGATTAGGGCCCACACATAAGACCGCGTTTTAACTAGTTACCTTTGGGCGGGTGCGGTCTCTAAATACGGTCACGTTCTGAGGCACCCAGGCTTCGGATTTCAGCACATGGATTTTGGGGGGCACCATTCAGCCACGACACCACCGGAGGATGGGAAGGGGTGAGGACATCACTGCTCTTGCTCAGCGGGGTGGTGGGCGCTGCACCAGTAGGGTAAGGCAAGGAGCGGAGACGCACACAGAGCACATGGAGGAACAGAAGTGTCCACATGCGCGGATGACCCAAGTGTCTAAGAAAATCCAACCGATCTACAAAACCTTCTAGAACTAACAAGTCACGGACACAAGGTCAAGTCACGAAAATCGGTGGCAGTGGACGTGCAGATGCCAAAATCTAAAAAACACACTGCCATTTACACACACACACACACACACACACACACACACACACTAAGCTTGGGTGCTGAAAAGAACAGCACGCTGAAGGAAACAGTCTCATAGGCATATCGTGTTCCTGGACTGAAGATTCAACACAGTAAAGATGTCAGTCCTCCCACAAATGATCTAGGAGTTTAATTCAGTTTCTATCCAAGCCCCAGCAAGGCTTCCTGTAGACCTGAGAGGCACTCATTCCAGAATGTACCTGGAGCGCACAGGCCCCAGCCAGGGCAGCAGATGGCCGTGAGCAGCCAGGACACTGGAGGAGCCCCTGGCCCTGCAGTGAGGTCCCTCAGCAGCCACAGCAAAGGGGACAGGGTGGTGCTGGGGGGACGCACACAGCGTCAGTGGGGCCCAGCAGGGAGCCCAGCAGGAGCCCCACCGCGGGTGACGGCCGTGCAGAGGGAGGGAAAACAGCCTTTCCACAAACGGCCTCGGAGGCCGGGGCCTCCACAGGCAAACAAGGCGCCCGACCTAAACCGCGGGCCTGACACGAACACAGCGCAAAGCGGGTCACACATGTCAACGTGACACGTAAACCGTCTAACATCAAGGAACACACTTTCGGGAGCCGGGGCCGGGACACCAAGAGCAGGAGCCCTGAGAGGAACCTCGGCCGGTGCGGGCTCGGCCCGGGGTGAGATCCCGCACGCCCGCGGGCAGGGAGACGGTGAAGCCGGGCCTCGCCGGCCCACGGCGTCCAGGCTGTGCTGAAGCCGGCCGCTCACGCCCAGCTCGCAAACGGGAGGCCACGCTGGGAAGAGCCCGGCAGGTGCCTTGGGAAGGAAACGGCCACCGCCCGGGACGCATCAGCGACACCACGTCCGTGCGGAGACTAAAGCCTGCGTCCACGAAGACACCCACACGCGATGTGCAGGCTCATCCCCACGGCCCCGACCCGCACACAGCCCTCGTCCCCCGGGCGCGGCGGACGCACACAGTCCTGCGGCTCCGCGTGCACAGCGCCGTGCACAGACGTGCGTTCCCGGAGCACAGGGCAGCGGGGTCCTCGGGCGGCTGGCACCGGGCTGTGCCTGTGCTGACGTCCTGCGGGCCACGGCTCTCCACGGTCGTGCAGGATGTCCTGCTCGGGGGAGGCTGCGTAAACTGCACGTGAACCTACAGTCAGTTACTACAGAATAAAAAGTTTAAGTTTTAAGAAAGAGCTAACAGAGGACGCCTGGGTGGCTCAGTCGGTTAAGTGTCTGACTTCGGCTCAGGTCATGATCTCACGGTTCTTGGGTTCCAGCCCTGAGTCGGGCTCTGTGCAGCTCGAGCCTGGAGCCTGCTCGGATTCTGTGTCTCACTGTCTCTGTCCCTCCCCTGCTTGGGCTCTGTCTCTCTCTGTCTCTCTCAAAAAGAAACATATTTTAAAAATTTTAAAAAGGAAAGAAAGGGCTAACGGAGTCCCCTGATTGTTAAGAGAAACAGTGACTCATCCAGGGAAACACAGAAACTCCCAGAATCCCCAGCATAACAGAAGTGGACGTGGGGCCGGGCCCGGGGCCTCGCAGCTCCCCCACGTCAGCCAGCACACCCCGCCCCTCGCTCTGTGCCCTCAGCCCAGGGCACCCCCTGCTCCACCGTCCACGCCCAGCACGGGTGCGCAGGCTGGACACTCCTGCCCTCCAGGGCCCACCGCTCCCCTCCCCACGACGTCGGCACTTGGCGTCACGGCCCCTGCGTCCCCACAGACAGACTGAAGGAGGAGCAGCCTTGGGGCCACCCCACCTACCCGCTCCCAGAAGGGGAAGCCGTGTCTCAGGAGGCAAAGTAGCTGCCAAGGCCAGGCTGGGACAGCCGGCACCGGGCGCAGGGCGGCAGGGTGAGCAGGGCAGGTGGCCGGCGGAGGCGCTGCGGGTGAGCATCTGGGCACCCAGGACGAGGAAACCCGGGCTCAGAGATGCTCGAAACCTGCACTCAGTCTCCCCAGCCAGCCGCTCCCCAGGCCGGAGGGAGCCCGCCCCTCATCTCTGCACGGCTCCCTGCGCCCCACCCCTCCCACTCACCCTGGGGGTGCCCATCAGGCCAGGGGGGGACCCGATGGGCTTTGGAAGAGGCAGCTCTGCCAGCTTGCAGGCCCCGAACACCCAGCCACCAGCGCCGGACGAGATCCGGGGAGGGACCCTCGAACTCAATGCAGACACACGCGGGCCGCGGGCCTTGCTGGCTCTGGTACTGAGCTTCCGGGGTTTTCCATCTTCCTCTCCCTGCTTCTCAGGAATATGTGTGTTTTTACAAAGAACACTTACCATATTTGCAGTTGGGAGAACAGTCAGTCTATTTAAAAATAAGACGGTAAACTCTCTATCGCTCATTCGAGACTCCGGACCTCCAACAGTTCCCGTCAGAGCCACGGGCTCCAGGGCTGTTTATACACGGACAATCTAATTTCTACGTAGCTGCCCTGAATTCCTCGGAGGAAAAATGCGGTCAAGAAACCCAGGAGGAACGGACACGGGGGGGTAATTCTGCTTTCTGTAAACACACTTCTCCAAAACGTTCTCTAGGTTCCTTTCCATTGAAACTGCATTTTGTTCAAAGACAGAAAGTGTCCCCTAAACTGGGTGCTGCTGAGCATGTAGCCGGAAGTCAGCCGGCACCGAGGAGGGCCCAGGCCTGGCTTCGGACTCGGGCTGAGAGAGTGAGGGCCGCTGCTGAGCGCTCCCACTGCCTCTCTGTAAACAAAACAGGCAGACTTGCCCTACAAACACCTGCCGGGTCAGCGCCAGAGGAGCCGGCGGGACGCCAGGGCTTGCGGCCTCGGGCCGTTGCACAAGGTGTCCTTGTGGGAGCCTTGCAGACAGAAGAGGACAGGGCGGGAGGCCCCGGGGGTGAGGACATTGCCCCGGGGGGAGGTGGCCCTGGCCTGTGACACGTCTCTCTGACGCCAGCCGCTGAAGGGCGTGCGTGTCTGCAGGCTTTTTTTTAAGCCGGTAAGAAAAAAAAGCACCGCGTAACGCAGCCGCACCTCGCCTCACCGCTCTTTGCAGCCCCTGCGCGTTCCCCGAGGGAAGGCGTCGGCACCCGTGTGTGGAACAAGACTTTTGGCTCCATCTCCCCAAACCTGTTCATCGTCATTGCATTTGTTGCGGAGATCTGGATCTTTCCCGTCACCACGCGAAGCTGAGGCGCCACGAGCCACGCCCAGATACGACCTGGACCAACCGACGACGACGCTGCT
>PJEM01016690.1:0-24832 GCA_004023845.1 Helogale parvula | reverse complement strand
GGGGGGCACTTGTGGGGAGAAGCACTGGGTGTTATTTGGAAACTAATTTGACAATAAACTATTATAAAAAAAAGAATTATGAAAAAATAGGGGCACTTGGGTGGCTCAGTCGGTTAAGCGTCCAACTTCACTCAGGTCATGATCTTGTGGTTCATGAGTTTGAATCCCGCGTCAGGCTCTGTGCTGACAGGTCAGAGTCTGGAGCCTACTTCAGATTCTGTGTGTGTGTGTGTCTCTCTCTGCCCCTCCCCTGCTCATGCTCTATCTCTCTCTCACACAAAAATAAAATAAACATTAAAAAATAAAAAAGAATTATGAAAAAATAGATTAAATATAAGACTTTCATATCTAACCTGTTGTCGACGTATGCCAATTCTACTACCAAGATACATTTCCTTATTTTTCTTTCTTTTCCGTTTCTATATTTATTTCCCCAAGTCAGCCTTTGACTATTTCTCTGTAGAATCATTGCTTTTAACTGAGCAACCTTGGTCTGAAATTGAGCCCACTATACTTTTCTGCCAGATGAGTATTTCTGAAAGCATCTACCTTAAGAGCAGGCCCATGTCATTACACAACATCCAGTGTGTCCAATAAAACGAAAAGCAGAAACAGACCCATCCACCCAGACAGCAGACTGATGATTGCCAGCGGGGAAGGGTGAGGGCTGGGCGAAATTGATCATGGGGAGAGGGAAATGCAGGCTTCCTGTTATAAAATAAATAAGTCTTGGGGATGAAAGGTACATTACAGGGAGTAGAGTCAATAGTATTGTATGATGAGAAATGGTAGCTACGCTTGGGGTGAGGGCAGCACAATGTATAGAGAGATTGAATCCCTATGTTGTCGACCTAAAACTAATGTAACATTGTATGTCAACTCTGTTTCAAAAACTTTTTTAAATTTTTAGATAGAAAAAAAGAAAATAAAAAAGCAAGATGCTTTTCATTCTTCTAATGGCAAATGAACTTGCTAAATTGGACTTGATAAGTTCAAACGGACCTTGTCCATTGCCACATTTCTGGTGCTCATTTTTTAACCCTCACTAGCCTTTGTCTCTCCTTTCGACTTGGACAGTATCCTTGGGATCTGATTACAGATTTTGTTTTTCCAGGATTGACCCCCGAGCACTCCCTAGGGGAGCTCCCAGTTATCTCACCAAGAAAGACTGGTGTAGGGTGTGGGAGAAAGTTAGAGGAGCCACCACAGGTGTTCTGCCTTTTTAGCTACTATAGTTTGCTTCCTGATCTCTTCAATCCACGTGGCTGTGGGAAGCACAGATTATTCAAGAAATAATGAGTCTTGAGGTAAATGCAAATAATTCCAATTGTTCGACAAAACTTCATTGATGTCTTGGGCAATTATCTGTCTGTAATTTGTACAAACTAGGGCACAGATAATTATTACTTTATTTTGATACTCTGTGTCCAGAAAATCTGCAATGTAAAATATGCATTATGAATTAGAAGTACTATGATGTCATACGACTTATAAGAAACTGCTTGGAAATTAAATATCAATACATTGCTGTGAGCTAAATAAAGCATACAGTTTGCATATCTAAGTATATAATAAAAGTTACAATTTTATTAATATATTACACATATATGTATGTGTAAAGTATGTAATTATAATTGTCCGTAATATGTGATAAAACAGTTCATAAATATCCTGTCTTTTGATTTCTTTTATAAATTCAGAGAGCAACCTTTCTTCTTTTCATTGCTTAAGTTCTTGTGGCATGGGACTATTTTTATAAATGAAATGGAAGAGAAAGGAAAGGTTGCAACTGAAAATTCATATAACTCAGTTAATACAAAGAGTTCCCATCCGTGCAGGCTCCAAGCGCTGCTGGACTGGGTGTTTGACTCACATTTGGCATTTGTTCCTAAGAAGTACCACTGGGTGCTCCATAGGCCTCTATTTTTCAGATGGGATAAGTTAACAGTGAATTTTCCCAAGTTTAGGCGGCTTAGTAAAGAAAAGAACAGAGATTCAAACCTTCTAAATGAAAATCCCGTGCTCTTTCCCAATGCTCTATCTTTATTTGTTTGCATAACTATTTTTAAGGGTGAACTTGGAAAGATTTTATAATAGCTAAGCTCAGTTCATCATAAAAGAGGTTAAATGAAGATGGTGCTTTATTGGATTTAAAGGACCTCTTTCTGTAGTAATAAACTGTGGTGAAGTTCCTGATATATTGCTCCTGATATATTACTGTAGGATTTTTTATTGGAAAAAGTATTTCATGATTATAGCGTTGTGGAGCAAAGAATCTTGGATAAAACTACATTTTAGAAAAGAATTGTTTCCAAAGAGCACATCAACCCTAGTGTATATCTGAGCTTTGGGGCCTGGAATGCACATGCCTGAGATCCCTAAAGACCTCAACATAAATAGCACCGTAGGAGGTCGTAGGAAAAGGAAAATGTATTAAATAAAGTTTAATGTCCAGTATCAAGTGGTTTGATTCAACTACATTTGAACTTGTGTAATCAAAACCCTAGCTTTAATAGATCCTTTTTTAATTTTATTTTTAAAAAGTTTTTAAACATTTATTTATTTTTGAAAGGCAGAGAGAGACAGTGTGATCAGAGGAGGCGCAGAGAGAGAGGGAGACACAGAATCCAAAGCAGGCTCCAGGCTGTGAGCTGTCAGCACAGAGCCCAATCTGGAGCTCAAACCCACGAACTGTGAAATCATGACCTGAGCCGAAGTCGGGTGCTTAACCAACTGAGCCACCCAGATGCTCCGCTTCAATAGATCTTAAAACATCAAACTTGCTGAGAGTTGACAGAACTTAGAACTAATTTTTCAAATTCCTAAGTTAACTGACATTTTAAAAACAGAGACTTGAATAATGCGTCAGAGGTAAACTGAGGTTAGCACATAATATTCCGTGTTTGCTGAGCTTGCCATTTGAGTTCTCATTCACATTATTAAAAAAAAAAACTGATAAGTAAAGATGTGCCGTGTAGAAAGGCAACAGTGTCAGTGTTTTCTTTTTTCAAATTACCTACATAGAGGAAATTTCTCTAATTACCCAAGTAGAGGAAATAGTCTTTGGTTTCATCTAGAATTAGGTTAAAATGATTAAGAATAGGGGGAAGGAAGTGTATAAATTAAATATAGGAAAAAATTTCTGTATGAAATAAAGCATGTTTAACTGTGTATATATGAAGTCTACCACATTTCCATGGAAATGTTTTAAAATGGATCAGAATTTTGGCTGCCATGTTTTTTTTTTTGGACAAAATTGAAACTTTTGAAGACAGATATCCATTCTGTTGGTTGGCTGAGGACCCCTCGTGACCCACATCCTCATTTCATTTCACTAACATATCCTAGTTTGTTCTTGTGAAAGCACATCTTAAAGGTGGTGATAGGTGGGGGTGGGGAGATGCAGTCAGCGGCCTTACAAGATGGAGGAACACAGGGAAGCGGTGAGCTCTCCCTTCAGTGTTTCCCGTGAGCCTCCCCTCTTTCAGTTTACACTGAAAGACAGAGAGAGAAAGAGAGAGAGAGAGAACATAAAGCTCTATGTGTACTTTTATTCTTGTTTGAAAAAATAAACTTCATACAGCCAAAATATGAATTGAAATTAAAAAAATACTGATAGTCCCAGAAAAGAGAAAGTGAACTTTATTCTGATGTCAACTCTTGGAGTTTTATGATCACATTTTCCCCCCACCAATCTTTAGAAGATTGGTGGAATAATTCTGGTACCCACACAGATTGCCTTAAATGACCAAGTCAGAAAGAAAAGCTACCATTGAGACACACAATTACAAACTCATCTTCTTGCATTATAAAAGCCAGGGGAAAAAAATCACTTCTCCTAAAACCTGACCTATGTTCCCAGTCTGATATGTGTATTATTAATTTCGTATGCCAATGTCCTCTACAGGGTAACAATTGGTTACATTTGCATCTTTATTATTTAGCCTTTATATTGCACATTCATCTTTTATTAAATTCCAAAAGTCAATTTTGATGTAGGTTTTTTCAGGTTCACCCCTTTTTTCTTTTCCTGAATTCAGTTAGGATGTATGTTTGGTTTGCTCTGATGGATTCATTGCTAAGTGGAAAACCTATGCTAAGGATGCTTCAGAGAAACGTGTCTTGATGGCCCTGCTGATACAGATGTTGAAGACCACATGCACGTGTCTTCATTTGATTCAGGACATGGCTCACATTTGCTGTTCACCCCCAGCCTTTTCAGATTGCTCTTGAAAGCAGATAAAATAGTGTCTGGGAACTTATTAATGCTTAATAAATATTTGCTGAATAAATAAACTGTATGGTCCCAGTCTGCATGTTCAACATGTTCTCTACCTGTCCTTCCTCTTCTAGTCAAATTAGACCACTTGTATTCCTCTAAAGCTCCACGTTTCCCAACTTTCATACCTATAGACTTGTTCCCACAGGAACGCAAACCCAATATAACTGATTTTCATTATGTATCCTTTACTATCTATTTCCAATTCTACCTTCTCTAGGAAGCATTTCTTTGTCTTCTCATCCCATTTGGGATTCCTGAACATTTGATCACTTTCTTTTATTTAGTTTTAGAACTAGAAGCTACCTTAAATTAAATTTCATCCAACTTTCTAATTCAACATATGAGAAAACAGGGCCCCAAATCATGTAGGGACTTCCCCAGGGTGACACAACTCAGTTGAGGATCTGAGCTTGAAAGTCAAGACTCCTGTATTCCTTCTCCTGAACATTGTTGTTAGGAAGTTGGCTTCCTAAGGTAGATGGCCAACTTCACCATTACCAGCTGTGAATTCTAACCCACCTGATGGATATTTGGATATGCTAGTAAATATAAATGATCACAGTAGGGATACTTAGACTTTTTTAAATGCTGTCAAACTTTCAACAAGGAATTACTTATGCTTTCTCTCTCTGTCTCTGTACATATACATATAAAAATTTATTTTTGGTAAATTAGGGTATTTGTGTATCAGAAATGTTGACAGTGAAATGTATCTATATTAATGATTACAATATTTGAAGAGCATTGCTCATTGTCCTGCAACTTGGACATATTCACCCTGATTCTAGATTTCTTTTTTTTTTGTAAAGCACTTTAAGGTTGATTACATCATGGTGACATAAATCTCCAAAGAGAAGCTTTTTTCTAAACTAAACTACAGATTTTATAGTAGAAACATTTAATAAAGGTTGAAGATGCATTTCTGTAGCAGTATATTTTCTTCATGACCCCTGCAGCGCTTTCCAAGTCCCCATTACCACTTTGCTGCCTGCTCTATTTCTGGTTTAACTTGTTAACATTAACTTGTTGTTCATGCACCATTATTAGCAAAGATTGATTCAGGGCCCCTTACAGAAGAGAACATAAGGACAACAGTCAATGCAGCATTGTTCTACCAGAGACTTACTTTTTATATTTTCTGAACATCTTTAGCATAAACCTTGTCTGCTTTTCCTTATCAACTTACATCTAGCAAAATCATACTCATTTTTCAATTCCCAGCCAAGTTCACAACTGACTCAGAGGAATTCCTACTCAAATCAGTCAGCAGCAATTGCTCCATCTGCTGCATCCTAGGAGATGGATGGATCCTTGCACTAGGAACAGAATGAATAAACATAAATATTTTGAGACTGGTGGAACCTGCTTTTGCTGCTACCTATTGTGCTGAAACTCAACTATGTGGAGAAAATAGAGGAAATATTGCTAATGTTATATAGCTAGAGTTATAAGATGGGGAAGGCTGACAGTCTGGAAATTTCTGATAAATAAGAGATTAGAACTTAGCTGATATTAAATGAAAGTCTGGGTTAAGAAGACTTAAATTTTGGATTTCCTGAAAACACTCTTCATATACAAATAAGTAGGGATAAAACTTACTCTCCCAGGAGATGAAAAGAGAAATGAAATTATCATGGAAAAAAACAATGAATGTATTTGTGCAAAGTAGCATGTGTTAAATACTGCTATGTGCCAGGAATTATTTTGTCATTTATGTGATTGATGTCCATGAAATAGGTAGACTTGGCCAAAATATCTGGTTAGTTGGTTATACAGAGTGCTGGCCAATAGTTCTTGTCAAATGTATTTATATATGTTTGCTCTTTCCACTATTCCACATTGTTTGCATGAAGATGCAAAATAGACCATTTCCTTAAAGAACCAACAAATATGGGCAGTATGGGAACTATGTTGATATGGGTAAGGCTTTCACCATGTCTCTGGCCCTGACCAAGTAGAACTGTGTCTTAGTCCATTTAGGCTGCTTTAACAAAATACAATAGAATGGGAGGCTTAGAAAGATCAGAAATTTATTTCTCATATTTCTGGAAGCTGAGGCGTCCAAGATCAAGGAGCCAACAGACTCATTGTCTGGGAAGGCCTGCTTCCTGGTTCATGGATGGCCATCTTCCTGCTGTGTCCTCAAATGTCAGAAGGATGAAGGAAATTTCTGTGGTCTCTGTTAGGGGGACACTAACCCCATTCATAAAGACTCCGCACTCAAGACCTAATCAATTCCCAAAGGCCCTACCTCTAAATCCTGGGAATTAAGTTTCAACATAAGAATTTTGGAGGAGGAGAAAAAGGGAGCTCTGTAAACTTCAACTGCCCCATCTATCTAACTGAGAAGGACATTACTCCCATCTGCAAGAGCGGAAGGAGAAATACGGACTCCAGAAAGAAGACAACCTCAGAGATACCTGAGTGAGTGAGTGCGAACTGGGGAGATTGGAAAACGGGCCAGCCCGAGAAGGGCAGGGGGGGTGAGAGCCCCAGCCCAACATGAGGCAAGCTCGTGGAGCCCCTGAGAGACAAAGGGAAGAGACAGAGAAAATGAACACGCTCATAGTGCTGTCTCTGGGGAAGAGATAAAGAATGTTTAACCGTGCTCAGAGAGAGAAACTCTCACTCCATATATAACTGCTGGGTAGCCTAAATCCTGAACCCAAGTGGCACAAGAGAAAGAACAGCTTCCAGCCCTGCGCCATCCCGCCAGGGAGTTGGCGGCCGCTGCGGCGGCACCAGGGCCACTCACTTCGTCCTTCGGCTGTGGGAGTGGGAGCACATACCTCATTTCCACGGCACATCTCACCTCCAGCATTGGCCACGCGAATCCCGAATTCCGGGTGCCAACAGGGAAAAAATAGCTCCCACCCCTACGTAATCCTGGCAGGGAGTTGGTGGCAGTGAAGGCTGGGGTGCACGCTCCAGCAGCAGGAGCATGCAGCTTATTTCCAGCAGCGCCCGGAGCCTTAGGCAGCAGCAGCGCGAATCCCACCTGCGTCAAGAGAAACTCATCCCTCCCCCTAGGCGATCACTATCCTGGCTGGGGACTGGGAGTCCGCAGCGGTGTCTGTGAGGGCATGCACCTCGCCTCAGGCAGCACACCTCGCCTCAGGCAGCACACCTCGCCTCAGGCAGCACACCTCGCCTCAGGCAGCAGCGGTGCAAATCCTAGCCTGAGCCAAGAGAAACTGATCCCTCTCCCTAAGAAGACAGCCGCCAAAGCAAGTATATCTCATCTGTGGCAGCAAAAAAGTACATGGACTAGGACTTTGAACCAAGGCGAGCCTGGAAAATACAACATGGCTCAGCTGCCGTACAAGGAGATCGACTCATTAGAGTGGCCTACAGTGCTTAGTTCCAGCAGAGCTTGGTATGCTGCCATTCTACTCTCTGCAGCCACCAAGGCGGAGCCTGTGAGAACAGCCTCCAAAACCTACCACACGAAATGATGCCTATCCTCAAGGGGGAGCTGCTGTTTTTTTTCTTTTTTTTCTTCTTTTCTTTTTTGTACTTATTTTTTCTTATTATTACTTTTTAAAAATAGTTTATTGTCAGATTGGTTTCCATAAAACACCCAGTGCTTCTCCCCAAAAGTGCCCCCCACCATGACCACCACCCCCTCCCTCCCTCCCCCTCCCCCTTCAGTCCATGGTTCATTTTCAGTATTCAGTAGCCTCCCTTGATCTGTGTCCCTCACTCTCCCCTGCTCTCTTTCCCCCTTCCTCTCCCCATGGTCCCCTGCCAGGTCTCTCCTGTTAGACCTATGAATGCAAACATATGGTATCTATCCTTCTCTGCCTGACTTATTTCACTTAGCATGACACCCTCAAGGTCCATTCACTTTGCTATAAATGGCCATATTTCATTCTTTCTCATTGCCATATAGTACTCCATTGTATATATATACCACATCTTCTTGATCCATTCATCAGGTGTTGGACATTTAGGCTCTTTCCATGATTTGTCTATTGTAGAAAGTGCCACTATGAACATTGGGGTACATGTGCTCCTATGCATCAGCACTTCTGTATACCCCAGGTAAATCCCTAGCAGTGCTATTGCTGGGTCATAATGGAGTTCTATGGATAGTTTTTTGAAGAACCTCCACACTGTTTTCCAGAGTGGCTGCACCAGTTTACATTGCCACCAACAGTGTAGGAGGGTGTCCGTCTCTCCAAACCCTCGTCAGCATCTATAGTCTTTTGATTTGTTCATTTTAGCAACTCTGACTGGTGGGAGATGGTATCTCAGTGTGGTTTTGATTTGAATTTCCCTGGTGATGAGTGACACTGAGCATTGTTTCATGTGCCTGTTGGCCATCTGGATGTCCTCTTTGGAGAAGTGTCTATTCAGTCTTCTGCCCATTTCTTCACTGGATCATTCATTTTTCGTGTATGGAGTTTAGTGAGCTCGTTGTATATTTTGGATACTAGCCCTTTATCTGATATGCCATTTGCCACTATCTTTTCCCATTCTGTTGGTTGCCTATTAGTTTTTTTGATTGTTTCCTTTGCCTTGCAGAAGCTTTTTATCTTGATGAGATCCCAGCAGTTCATTTTTGTTCTTGATTCCCTGGCCTCTGGGGATGTGTTGAGGAAGAAATTGCTGTGATTGAGGTCTAGGAGGCTATTTCCTGCTTTTTCCTCAAGGGTTTTTATGGTTTCCTGTCTCACATTCAGATCCTTTATCCATTTTGAGTTTATTTTTGTGAATGGTGTCAGAAAATGGTCTAATTTCATTTTCCTACATGTTGCTGTCTAGCTCTCCCAACACCACCTGTTGAAGAGGCTGTCTTTTTTCCATCGGATACTCTTTCCTGCTTTGTCAAAGATTAATGGGACATATACGTGTGGATTCAGTTCTGGGTTCTCTATTCTATTCCATTGGTCTATGTGTCTGTTTTTGTGCCAGTACCATATTGTCTTGATGATGACAGCTTTGTAGTAGAGGCTAAAGTCTGGGATTGTGATGCCTCCCGTTTTGGTTTTCTTCTTCAATATTACTTTGGCTATTCGGGGTCTTTTGTGGTTCCATATGAATTTGAGGATAGTTTGTTGTAGCTTTGAGAAGAATGTTGGTGCAACTTTGATGGGGATGGCATTGAATGTGTAAATTGCTTTGGATAATAATGACAACTTAACAGTTTTATTCTTCCAATCCATGAGCACAGAATGTTTTTCCATTTCTTTGTGTCTTCTTCAATTTCCTTCATAAGTCTTCTATAGTTTTCAGCATACAGGTCTTTTACATCTTCGGTTAGGTTTATCCTAGGTATTTTATGTTTTTTTGTGCAATTGTGAATGGGATCTGTTTCTTGATTTCTCTTTCTGTTTCTTCATTTTTGGTGTATGAGAATGCAACTGATTTCTGTACATTGACTTTGTACCCTGCAACATTACTGAATTCATTGATCAGTTCCAGAAGGCTTCTGGTGGAGTCAGTTGGGTTTTCCATGTAGAGTATCATGTCATCTGCGAAAAGGGAAAGTTTGACTTCTTCTTTGCCAATTCTGATGCCTTTTGTTTCCTTTTGTTGTCTGATTGCTGATGCTAGGACTTCCAACACTACAATGCCGATCCTTCTCAAGCTATTCCAAAAAATAGAAATGGAAGGAACACTACTAGACTCATTCTACGAAGCACATATCACTCTGATTCCTAAGCCAGGCAGAGACCCAATGAAAAAAGAGAACTACAGGCCAATATCTTTAATGAATACAGATGCAAAAATACTCAACAAGATACTAGCAAATCGAATTCAACAGCATATAAAAAGTACTATACATTATGATCAAGTGGGATTTATTCCTCAGTTACAAGACTGGTTCAACATTCGCAAATCCATTAAAGTGATACACCACATCAACAAAACAAAAGAAAAAAATCATATGATCCTGTCGATAGATGCCAAAAAAGCATTTGACAAAATACAACATCTCTTCTTAATAAAAACCTCGAGAAAGTTGGGATAGAAGGAACTTACTTAAACATCATAAAAGCCATTTACGAATAGCCCACAGCCAATGTTATCCTCAATGGGGAAAAACTGAGAGCTTTTCCCCTGAAATCAGGGACACGACAAAGATGTCCACTCTCACCATTGTTGTTTATTATTACTTTTTTTACTTAAATTTTTTTTAAATTTTTACTCCTTATTTTCCTTTCTCCTTTCTCCCTCTTTTTTTTTTCCTTCTTGCAATCCAGATATATTCTCTTGTATCTCATCCTTATCTCTCCCCTCAACGGGTTATACAATTTTAGACTTTCCAGTGTCCTTTGTTGTTTCTGACCCCCTTTATTATTTTTTTCTTCTCCTCTTTTCGTCTCTTTCCTCTTCATTTTCTTTCTTTCCTTTCCCTCTTTTAATTTGTTTGTTTGTTTGATTTGTCTATGCATTTGTGTGCTTCTGTTCCCTCTATGTTTGTCTGTCTGTTTTCCTTCTTAGGGCTACACCAAGAAACAAGCCAAAGGGTGCATGACGGCAAGTCCCAAATATCACTGAGTAGGGAAATAAAACATTCAAAGGCACAATAAGAGAAACTGAGAGACACCATTAAAAGAATATTTCCTGAAATGACAGGCCCTGGACAGTCAATAAGTCTCCTTTAACAGAGCAATATTAACAGGTGCACAGTGCACAATGAGCTTTGTATATCTGACAAGAGACAGAAAACTAGCAAAAATGACAAAACGAAGGAACTCTCCCTTGAAGAACCTCCAGGAAAAAGTCACAGCCACAGAACTGCTCAAGGCAGATCTAGACAACATACCGGATCAAGAATTTTAAAAACTTGTCATAAAATCAATCGCTGGGGTTGAAAAAAGCATCAAAGAAGCAACTGAGACAATGACTAGGCACTTTGAAAATAGGTGTGGTGAGTTTAAAAAAAAAGGCTATAAATGAGGTGAATAATAAAATGGAGGCAGCCACCTCAAGGATTGATGAGGCAGAGAGAAGAAAAGGTGAATTAGAAGCTATAGTTATAGGAAAAGAGGAAGCTGAAAAAAAGAGAGAGAAATTGATCCAGGAGCAGGAAAGGAGAATTTGAGACCTGAGTGATACAATCAAACAGAACAACATTTTTATCATAGGAATTCCTGAAGAGGAAGACAGAGAGAAAGGTCCTGAAGGGATACTAGACTAAATTATAACTGAGAATTTCCCAAATATGGGAAAAGAAATAGACATTCAAATTCAAGAGACACAAAAAACCACCTTAAGACGTAATTTGAATCGACCTTCGGCATGACGTATCATAGTGAAACTGGCAAAATATAAAGATAAAGAGAGAATTCTGAAAGCAGCTAGGGAGAAAAGGGCCCTCATGTACAAAAGGAAACCTATCAGAGTGGTTAAGACCTATCTAATGAAACTTGGGAGGCCAGGAAGGAATGGCAGGAAATCTTCAATGTGATGAACAGAAAAAACATGCAGCCAAGAATCCATTATCCAGCAAGCCTGTCATTCAAAATAAGAGAGATAAAAGTGTTCCCAAATAAACAAAAATTGAGAGCATTCGTGACCACTAAACCATCCCTACAAGAAATCCTAAGAGGGACTCTATGAAGGAAATGTTGCAAAGAATACAACGTGCCAGAGACATCACTATAAACATGAGTTCTATGGAGAACTCAATGACCCTAAACCCACATTTTTCAATAATAACACTAAATGTAAATAAACTGAATGCTCCAACCAAATGACACAGAGTAGCAGAATGGATAAAAAAAAAAAAAAATCCATCTTTTTGCTGTCTACAAGAGACTCATTTTCGACCTGAAGATACCTTCAGGTTGAAAGTAAAGGGATAGAGAAATATCTATCATGCAACTGGAAGCCATACTTATATCAGACAAACTGGACTTTAAAGTAAAGGTAGTAACAAGATATGAAGAAGGACATTACATAATAATGACAGGATCTCTCCATCAGGAAGAGCTAACAATTATAAATATCTATGCGCCAAATTCGGGAGGGCCCAAATACATAAAACAATTAATTACAGACAGAAACAATCTTATGGATAAGAATGTGCTAATTGCAGGGGACTTTAATACTCCACTGACAGCAATGGATAGATCAACCAGACAGAAAATCACTAAAGAAGCAATGGACCTGAAAGCACATTGGAACAGATGGAATTGATAGATATATTTAGAACTCTGCATCCTGAAGTTAGGAAATTCACCTTCTTTTTGAGTGCACATGGCACATCCTCCAAGATAGATCACATACTGGGGCATAAAGCAGCCCTCCATAAGTATAAACGAATAGAGATCATACCATGTACACATTCAGATCACAATGCTATGAAACGAAATTAACCACAAGAAAAAGTCTAGAAAACCTCCAAATATGTGAAGGTTAAAAACCACCCTACTAAAGAATGATTGGGCTAATCAGGCAATTAGAGAAGGAATTAGAAAATATATGGAAACAAATGAAAACTAAAATACAACAATCCAAAATCCCTGGGACGCAACAAAAGCAGTCTTAAGAGGAAAGTATATTGCAAAGTCCTGGCATCAGCAATCAGACAACAAAAGGAAATAAAAGGCATCAGAATTGGCAAAGAAGAAGTCAAACTTTCACTTTTCGCAGACGACATGTTACTCTACATGGAAAACCCGGCGAAGTCCACCAGAAGCCTTCTAGAACTGATCAATGAATTCAGTAAAGTTGCAGGGTACAAAATCAATGTACAGAAATCAGTTGCATTCTTATACATCAAAAATGAAGCAGCGGAAAGAAAAATCAAGAAACTGATCCCATTCACGATTGCATGAAAAACCATAAAATACCTAGGAGTAAACCTAACCAAGGATGTAAAAGACCTATATGGTAAAAACTATAAAAAACTTATGAAAGAGATTGGAGAAGACACCAAGAAATGGAAAAACATTCCCTGTTCATGAATCGAAAAATAAACATTGTGAAATGTCATTATTACCCAAAGCAATCTACACATTCAATGCAATCCCCATCAAAACTGCACCAACATTCTTCTCAAAGCTAGAAGAAACTATCCTCAAATTCGTATGGAACCATAAAAGACCCGAATAGCCAAAGTAATATTGAAGAAGAAAACGAAAACGGGAGGCATCACAATCCCAGGCTTTAGCCTCTACTACAAAGCTGTCATCATCAAGACAGGATAGTATTGGCACAAAAACAGACACATAGACCAACGGAATAGAATAGAGAACCCAGAACTGGGTGCACAAATATATGGCCCATTAATCTTTGACAAAGCAGGAAAGAGTATCCGATGGAAAAAAGACTGCCTCTTTAGCAGGTGGTGCTGGGAGAACTGGACAGCAACATGCAGAAGAATGAAACGAGACCACTTTCTTACACCATTCAGAAAAATAAACTCAAAATGGCTGAAGGACCTGAATGTGAGACAGGAAACCATCAAAATCCTCAAGGAGAAAGTAGGAAACAACCTCCTTGACCTCAACCACAGCAATTTCCTACTCAACACATCCCCAAAGGCAAGGGAAATGAAAGCAAAACTGAACTCTTGGGACCTCATCAAGATAAAAACCTTCTACACTGCAAAGGAAACAATGAAGAAAACTAATAGGCAACCAACAGAATGGGAAAAGATAGTTGCAAATGACATATCAGATAAAGGGCTAGTATCTAAAATCTACAAGGAACTCACCAAACCCCACACCCAAAAAACAAATAACCCAGTGAAGAAATGGGCAAAAGACATAAACAGACACTTCTCCAAAGAGGACATCCAGATGGCCAACAGGCACATGAAACGATGCTCAACATCACTGATCATCAGGGAAACACAAATCAAAACCATACTGAGATACCACCTCAACCAGTCAGACTGGCTAAAATGAACAAATTAAGAGACTATAGATGCTGGCGAGGGTGTGGAGAGACAGACACCCTCCTACACTGTTGGTGGCAATGTAAACTGGTGCAGCCACTCTGGAAAACAGTGTGGAGTTTCTTCAAAAAACTATCCATAGAACTCCATTATGATCCAGCAATAGCACTGTTAGGGATGCTGATGCTGATGCATAGGAGCACAGGTACCCCAATGTTCATAGCAGCACTGTCAACAATAGCCAAAACATGGAAAGAGCCTAAATGTCCATCACCTGATGAATGGATCAAGAAGATGTGGTGTGTGTATATATATATATATATATATATATATACAATGGAGTATTACATGGCAATGAGAAGGAATGAAATATGGCCATTTGTACTAAAGTGGATAGACCTCGAGGGAGTCATGCTAAACGAAATAAGTCAGGTGGAGAAGGACAGATACTCTATGTTTGCACTCATAGGTCTAACAGGAGTACAGGACAAACCTAATGGAGGACCAGGGGGGAGGTGAAGAGGAAAAAAGTTGAGGAGATGGAGGGACGCGAAACCTGAGAGACTATTGAATACTGAAAACGAACTGAGGGTTGAAGGGGAAGGGGGAGGAGAGAAAAGAGGTGGTGGTGATGGAGGAGGGCACTTATGGGGAAGAGAATTGGGTGTTATATGGAAACCAATTTGACAATAAACTATTTAAAATTTAAAAAGTCATTTAAAAAAATAAAGAAGATGTGATATACACACACACAATGGAGTATTATTCTGCAATCAAAAAGAATGTAATCTTGCCATTTGCAACTACATGGATGGAACTAGAGGGTATCATGCTAAGCGATATTAGTCAGTCAGAGAAAGACAAATATCATATGACTTCACTCATATGAGTGAAGATACAAAACAGATAAACATAAGGGAAGGGAACCAAAAATAATATAAAAACAGAGAGGGGTACAAAAACATAAGAGGCTCTTAAATATGGAGAACAAACAGAGGGTTACTGGAGGGGCTGAGGAAGGGAGGTGAGCTAAATGGGTAAGGGGCATTAAGGACTCTACTCCTGAAATCATTGTTGCACTATATGCTAACTTGGATATAAATTTTTAAAAAATTAATAAAAGAAATTCATCCCAATGAACTTTTTCTTCAAAGTCTCTAAAAAGGCAGAAAGTCTCTATCTTCCTTTAGCACAGTGTTAGGTATATTTGATAAAGGCTTAGAAATGAAACATGCTTTTATCATTTGGACAAGAATTGACTTTTGGGGGCAGATATTGCCAATACCTATATTTTCTTACTTGCTATGCATCTTTAGCATTTTTAAATTCTCTACCATCTGGTTTGGTTTGCCCAGTGTATTGTGCAGTCAGCCCTTGCTGGCTCTCCACACCCTACCCCACCCAGCAGTACACAGCGATGATGTTGCCCTATGGAGCCTTGACCAGTGCCAGAGCCAATCCAGATGCATATGTGGAGTCAGGGGATTGTAAGAACACCGTGCGCCCTAACATGTGTCTTTAGTGAGTCTAAGCTGGGTCCTAGATCTAGCAGGAACACCAAACTCTAGTCCTCTCTCCCATCTCTTCTAGTCTGCTAAGTTTAGCATAGAATTAGTTTCCTGGTGCTGCTGTTCAAATTGGTGGCGTAAAGCAACAGAAATTTTTTTGCTCACAGATCTAGAGGACAGAAGTCTGAAACCATGGCATTGGCAGGGGTGTGCTTCCTCCAAAGGCTTTGAGGGAGAGTCCTTCCTTGCCACTTCTAGCTTCTGGTGGCCCCCATGAGAACACTGGCTGCCTTGTCTCACACAGCCTTCTGTTTTTATTTTACAAGGACATGTATCATTGGATTTAGGGTCCACCCACAAAATTAAGGATGATTTCATCTTAAGATCCTTAACTTAATAACATCTTAAAAGATATTTTTACAAATAAGGTTGGTTTTACAGGTTACAGGGATTAGTACATAGAGATATCTTTTGGCCGCCAGTACTCATCCCACAATAAAGATCTTGTTTCTTCTACCTTCAGCATCTAGATAATACTTTTGGAACTTCACACTGATCCCCTGTACCCCACCATCTCCACCACAAGTTTTCTTCCACCCAGAAACTCCATTCCTATGTTCCATCCATCCAATCAGACCATTAAGCACCCCTGGGGTTGGATGAGTAAGCAACCCTACAAGGGCTTTGGAAACAGAGGGTCTGGATTCAAACCCAGATTTCACCATTTCCTTCCATCATTCATTGATTCATTCATATACCTACTCACTATCAGGTAGTATCCTAGGCAATGAAGATAGAGCATTATAGGAACAGTCTTCTTGGAGGTAATATTGAAAGGGGAAGACAAGCAACAAACAAATAAATACAACACATAATATAATGCCAGGTACTGAGAAGTACTCTGAAGAACAATAGACCAAGGTAAGGAAGGCCACAGAGAGCTGTGGGCTAGGAAGTAGAATTTCAGATGGGGTTATCAGTGAAGGCTTCCCCTAGGAGGTAATATTTGAGCAGATATTTGAGCTGAGTGTCAGATTGAACTGTGACAATATCTGAGGAAGGGCTTTCCTGAAAAAAGATGCCCTGAGGCAAGAATGGCCTTGGTGAGTTTGGTGCATTTGAAAACAAGCACGAAGAGCAATTAGGGCACCCAGGGTCTTTGCAGCTTGTTTGCAACAGCCAAAAGGTGGAAGCAACCCAAGTGCCCATCAACAAATAAATGAATTAATAAAATGTGGCAGATACATACAATGGAATATTATTCAGCCTTAAAAAAGAAGGAATTTCTGTCACATGCTACGTGACAGCACATTGTCCTAGGTGAAATAAACTAGTCACACAAAAACAATACTGTACAATTCCACTTACAGGAGGTAGCTGGTGTCATCAAATTCAGAGAAACAGGGGAGTAATGAATGGCTGCCAGGGGCTGGGGAGAGGGAAGGGGGAGTTAGTGTCTAATGGGTGCAGACGTTCAATTTCATAGGGGTTCCGAGGCTTGGTTGCACAAGGGTGTAAATGTGCTCAACACTTTTGACGGTACACTTAAAATGGTAAATTTTATATGTGTATTTGAAAATACAGTTTGGGGCTCCTGGGTGACTTAGTCGGTTGAGCGTCTGACTTTGACTCAGGTCATGATTTCACAGTTCATAAGTTCGAGTCCCACATTGAGCTCTTTGCTGTCAACACAGAGCCTGCTTTGGATCCTCTGTTGCCTTCTCTCTGTCCCTCCCAGGCTTGCGTGTTCTCTCTCACTTAAAAATAAACATTAAAAAATACAATTTTAGGGGCACCTGGGTGGCTCAGTCAGTTAGGCGTCCGGCTTCAGCTTGGATCATGATCTCACGGTTTGTGGGTTCAAGCCTTCCATTAGGCTCTGTGCTGACAGCTAGCTCAGAGCCTGGAGCCTGCTCTATGCCCCTCTCTCTCTGACCCTCCCCTGCTCGCAGTCTGTATCTCAAAAATAAAAAATAAAAAAACATTTAAAAAATTTTTAATACAATTTTAATAAAATGTTTAAAAAGACTCATTTTTCAACCTCTGTAAACCTCAGCTGCTTCACCTGTAAAATGAAGAGAAGAGTAGATTTGCCAGAAGTTTGATGTGAGAAGGAAACAGGGCCATCCATGTAAAATACCTCCACCCTCTTGGACAAGCTACCCGTGCTTCTTATCACAGTCGCTGTTGCTCTTGCTCTTAGCAAATCAGCAGCCATTCTCTGGGCCGCTGTCTCCTTACCAGGTTTTAGAGTGTTCCAAGCACTTATCACTCTGTGGAGTTGTTTTGGCCTTTGAGGAGTTTACTCGTTAAGCTGCCATCTCCCTCACAGGACCAAGAATTCCTGTTCTCATTGATCCCAGCAGCCCCTGATCCTGGCACAGTGCTGGTGATCAACAGGTGCTGATGGGCATCACTTGAATAAATACATTCTTTCTGTTACCGTGTTTCGTTATTACACGACACTCAGATATTTTTCCTTAGGCTGGTATATCCTAATGATAGAATAATCTGATGACAAAATTTTCTGAAATGACTCCTTGCTCCAGCTCACCTTGCTGAATCAGAACCTCTAGGCAAATTCTCAAGAATCTGGATTTTTACATAAGTTCCCCCAGGTGCATTGTGTCCTGGGCCCCCTACTTAAAATGTGGTTATTGCTCCAAGGAGCTTGCCAGAAATGCAGTGTCAGGCCCCACTCAGACCCACTGAGTCAGAATCTGTGTTTAACAAGATTCCCAGGGGATGCATGTGCACATTAAAATTTAAGAAGTGCTGGTTTAAGCAATACTGTCTCAGAGTTTCCAAACCTGGCGGGTCACCAGAATTATTTAGAAAAACTGGGGTGAGTCCTGATAAATGGTGCATTTTATGTCTTCTGCGAGTCATTCTCATGGTCAGCCAGATGTAGGAACCGCCACTTGTCACCTATTTTGCAAATACAGACAAATATATTACATGATTTAAAGGGACAATGTGTCCTTGCTCTCTTGGAAAAAATTCATCCAATTCTCTGCCCAAAGCTGTGAGCATATTATCAACATACTAATCAGTCAACTAATTAAAAGTAACTACCTAACCAGTATAGTCAATTATGGGCTCTGAAGAGCAGTAGATGATGCTAGTGAGCTTAGGTGGCCCCTAAGGAGGAAAATGAGTGTCTACCTAGGACCATCACAAAATGTTTTGGCCCGACCATCCAATGGAACTTTATTGTCAGCTTTTCAGATATTCTAAAAAGGAATTTACTCCTGTCCCCTCTCATATCCCCATCCGTGTTTAGAAATAGGTTTAAGTATTATTCAGGTATGGGGAGGCCAACAGATCGGGAGATGACTACCATTGAAATGATATTTTGTTACAATTCCCAAGAGGAGGGTACATGCCAGGCCACACAGGGCCACATGGGGAAGCACTGGGGGATGGTTAGGAGGCAGAGGAAGAGGAGGGAAAATGGGGGAGGAGACTTTATTGTAGTTTCTGTATAAGAAACAGGCGAGGTAGGGTCAGCAGGTTTAGGATTGCCTAGCTGAAATTGTTTCAGGCTTTGGGCTGTAGGCCTGTCCCTGGTTGTCATACTGGGACTCAGAAGTGATTAGGGCAAAGAGGCAGTAGCCCAGAGTGTGAGAACCTGCTAGAGGTGGCTGGGGAGGTGGGTTGGTTTACATTTGAAAAGCACACTAGCTGGTGAGCAAGGATATGTGTAACCTTGGAAAGAGTGGTTCCCCCAGAGTCAGTGCGGCTCCAGTTGTCAAAATATCAGAACACAGAAAATAAAAGCCAGGGCTAATACCACCTGCTGGACCCCCCACACTCAGCCGTGGCTGCTTCCTGACATATCTCGGCTAAGGTTCCTGTCAGGGTGCAATTCATCCACTCTACTTTCCCTGAGCCTTGAGGCCGGTAAGCAGTCCACCACAAACGCAGGTGGGCTATCGCTGCGGATTGTGGCTGGTAAGTAGAACCAGGGGACAATTTCGTCTTTGGGCTCCTGGTGGGGGTTGTGGTGCAGATAAGGGAAGGAGCTATGTCTATCTCTTTATTAGCTGCTATCTTGCCCGCTTTGTTAGACGATTCCCTCCTGCTGTAGGGTCATCTCCCTTCTGGTGTCCTTTGCACCGTAGAACTGTAATTTCTTTTGGAAGCCAGAGAGCTTCGAGAAGCTTTTCCTCCTTGTTTTGGATGGTCTTTCCAGCCACAATGAGGAGGCCCGTCTCTTTGTATATTGCCCCATGTATGTGTACGGTAGTGAAGGCACACCAGGAGTCGGTGTAGATATTGACTCATTTGTCCTCGCTGATGGTAAGAGGGGCCCGGTTTGCCGGGGGGAGGGGGGAAAGTTGTCCTCGGCCTATACAGTGGGGAAGGCAGTCCTTAATTCAGGTGGTTCCTCACTTGGGCCTGGGCACAGAATAGCCTCCATTTTTTTAAAATTTAATTGGGGTTGAATGGGGCATTCTTCACTGTGTTCTTTCCCAAAATTGGGTGTATTACACATAACTTTGACTTCCCAGTGTGTGTTTTCAAACATTAATTCTTCATGCTAGATGTCAACTGAATGATATATTTTGCATAGAGTTTTTTTCTCAGATTTGAGGTAAAAGCAGTTACTTAATTACTTTCCACATGTTTTCAATATAAACTAGCTGAGTTAAAGACATTCTCAGTAAAAAATGGGTCATAGCCCATAGATTTTTTCACAGAATTGAGTATTTGACACTTACATTTTACTTCCATGCATGTATTTTCCAACATTATTAACTTCTGCATACTAGGTGTTCACTGAATGATGCTTCCGCAGTATTGTTTCTCAAATTTGAGTGTAAACCACTTATTTGCTTGGTCTGCCCACATGTTTTCAGACAGAACTAACTTTGTTAAAGATAATCTTCTTTGATTGGAATATTCCCCACAGTGTTCTCTCACCGAATAGAGTTCATTACAATTATATTTTAGGTTTCAGCATGTGTTTTCAAACATTATTAACTTCTTCATACTAGATGTTAACTGAATAATACCTTCAGCATCGTGCTGTTTCTCAGATTTGAGTGTATAACACTTATTTGCTTGGTCTGCAAACATGTTTTCAAACACAACGTACTGTTACACACAATCGGTGGTGAAAAAGGCATTCCCCACAGAGTTATTTCACAAAATTGAATGTATTAAACTGCATTTCAGGTTCAAGCATGTATTTTCAAGCATTATTAACCTCTTCATACTACATGTTAACTAAATGATTCCTTCTGCATAGTGTTGCTTCTCATATTTGAGTGTAGAGCACTTATTTTGTCTGCGCAATGTTTTCACACAGAACTATCTTTTGTAAAGATACTCTTCATTGAGTGGAACATTTCCCACAGTAGTCTTTCACAGAATTGAGTATGTTACCCTTACATTTTACTTCCAAGCTTGTGTTTTCAAACATTATTAACTTCTTCATACCAGGTGGTAACTGAATGATTCCTTCTGCATAATATTGTTTCTCAGATTTGAGTGTAGAGCACTTACTTGCTTCTTCTGTGCACATGTTTACAAACACAACTCACTATGTTAAACACAATCTATATTGAAAGGGGCTTTCCCCACAGAGTTCCTACACAGAATTGAGTATGTTCCACTTACATTTTAGGTTTCAGCATGTGTTTTCAAACATTATTAACTTCTTCATATTAGAAAGATACTTTCTGCAAAGTGGTTTTTTCTCAGAAGTGAGAGTAAAGCACTTATGTACTTGGTCTGGGCACATGTTTTCCACCACAACTAACTAGTTTGAACACAATCTATGTTGAACAGGCATTCCCCGCGGTGCTCTTTCAAAGAATGAGTGTGTTACACTTACATTTTACTCTCAATCATTTATTATTGTAACTCTTGCCATGGTTCGGTCCCACCTGGGGCCCAGAGTCCCAATTCCAGGAAAAGCTCAGGACCTAGGCTCAAATGTGGTGCCGAGTAAATCGGCGTGAAGTACAGAGCACAACATTGACACATATCCAACCTGCACCTTTTGTAGCATTGGGGACAGAGATCCCGGATCCGAATCCTGATCAATAGAGTGTCCCCTACGCAAAACTTCCCACCGCCTTTCAGCTGAGCCAGCCCAATGCATCGCCCTTCACATCAATCCTCAAATGAGATCGTGGGACTAGAGTTTCTTCTGCACTGATGATTCCTCTCTGTGTAATGTTAACACTTCCCAGGGCTTTGTCACCCATGGGGCCCCGAGTCCCAACTCTGGGATAAGCTCAAGAACTGGGCCCAAATCTGGTGCAGAGTGAATCGGCGTGAAGTACAGGGCACCAAATTGACACATATTCAGCCTGCATGCCTTTAGAGCACTGGGGACAGAGATCCCAGTGTCCCTGGCCTTAGCAAGAAACGAACCCCTTTCCAAGAATATAGGCCAACTTCCAGCTGAGTAAGCCCCTGCGCCCTGAATTTGTGCGTACTGATTCGGCATGATGTATGGAAGAGCACAGGGACAGGTATGCAACGCGGAAGCTTTTGCAGCACTGCGGACAGAGATCTTGGTGTCTCTGGACCTGAGCAAGAAAAGGTCGTCTACCCAAGTCTATATGGAATCCTCCAACTGAGCCTGCCTCATGCTTCGCCCTTCACATCAGTTCTAATAGGAGATCTCTGGACAGCTGATCTTTCTGTAGTGCTGATTTCCCTGGGTGTTATTCTGAGGCCTGCCCTGTTTCAGTCCCCTTTGTGTACCAAAGTCCCATCTCAGTGAAAACACAATACCTTCGCCCTGAAATTGTGCAGACGGATTCCGCATAAAGTATACAACAGCACAGTGACTCGTTTTCAACGTGGAGGCTTCTGCAGCATTGGGGACAGATATCTCAGTTTCCCTGGATGTGAGCAAGAAAAGTTCCCCTAATGAGTTGTACAGGCAAGCATTCAGTTGAGCCCGCCTTACGCTTCGTCCTTCATATCAGTTCTGAAATGAGACCACGATACTGGTGTTGCCTCTGCAGTGCTGATTTTCCTTGGTGAAACTGTGACGCCTGCCCTGTCTCAGTCCCCTTTGTGTACCAAAGTCCCATCTCAGTGAGAACACAGTACCTGCGCCCTGAACTTGTGAAGACGTATTCGGCATGAGGTATGCAACAGCACAGTGACTCGTTTTCAACGTGGAAGCTTCTGCAGCCTTGGGGAGAGAAATCTCGGTTTCCCTGGATCTGAGCAAGAAAAGTTCCCCTAGTGAGTTCTACAGGCAAACTTTCAACTGAGCCAGCTTCACGCTTCGCCCTTCAAATCAGTTCTGAAATGATATAGCGTAACGGTGTTGCTTCTACAGTGGTGATTTATCTGGGTGTGTTTGGGACGCATATCCTGTCTCTGTTTTCTTTGTAGAACCAGAGTCCCATCTCAGCGAAGAATAATCCCTATGCCCTGAACTTGTGCGGAGTGAATCCTCATGAAATAAGGAACAGCGCAGTGACACGTACTTAACTCGGAAGCTTTTGCAGCACAGGGGGCAGAGATCACGGTGACCCTGGGCCTGAGCAAGATAGGCCCATTATCCAAGTCTACAGGCAAACTTTCAGCTGAGCCAGCCTTACGCTTCGCCCTTCTCAACAGTTCTGAAACGAGATCGCGAAACTGGTGTTGCCTCTGCAGTGCTGATTTTCCTGGGTGTTATTTGGAGGCCTGCCCTGTCTCAGTCCCCTTTGTGTACCAAAGTCCCATCTCAGTGAAAACACAATACCTGCGCCCTGAACTGGTGCAGACGGATTCCGCATAAAGTATGCAACAGCACAGAGACTCATTTTCAAAGGGGAAGATCCTGCAGCCATGGAGAGACAGATCTCTGTTTCCTTAGTTCTGCGAAAGAAAAGTTCCCCTACTGTGTTCTACAGGCAAACTTTCAGCTGAGCCAGCCTTATGCATCGCCCTTCATATCAGTTCTGAAATGAGATCGCGAAACTGGTGTTGCCTCTACAGTGCTGAATTTCCTGTGTGTTATTTCGAGGCCTGCCCTGTCTCAGTCCCCTTAGTGTACCAAAGTCCCATCTCAGTGAAAACACAATACCTGCGCCCTGAACTGGTGCAGACGGATTCCGCATAAAGTATGCAATAGCACAGAGACTCCTTTTCAATATTGGAAGCTTCTCCCGCCTTTGGGAGAAAGATCTCTGTTTCCCTGGATCTGCGCAAGAAAAGTTCCCCTACTGAGTTCTACAGGCAAACTTTCAGCTGAGCCAGCCTTAAGCTTCTTCCTTCACATCAGTTCTGAAAGGAGATCGCGAAACTGGTGTTGCCTCTGCAGTGCTGATTTTCCTGGGGGTTATTTTAAGGCCTGCCCTGTCTCAGTCCCCTTTGTGTACCAAAGTCCCACCTTAGTGAAAACACAATACTTACGCCCTGAACTGGTGCAGATGGATTCCGCATAAAGTATGCAACAGCACAGAGACTGGTTTTCAATGGGGAAGCTTTTGCAGCCTTGGGGAGAGAGATCTCGGTTTCCCTGCATCTGCGCAAGAAAATTTCCCGTTTTGAGTTCTACAGGCACAGTTTCAGTTGAGGTAGGCTTAAGTTTCGCCCTTTACATCAGTTCTGAAATGAGATCGTGAAACTGGTGTTCCCTCTGCAGTGCTGATTTTCCTGGGTGTTATTTAAAGGCCTGCCCTGTCTCAGTCCCCTTTGGGTATCAAAGTCCCATCACAGTGAAAACAGAATACCTGCGCTCTGAACTGGTACAGACAGATTCCGCATAAAGTATGCAACAGCACATAGACTGGATTTCAATGGGGAAGCTTCTGCAGCAATTTGGGGAGAGAGATCTCAGGTTTTTTGGATCTGCGCAAGAAAAGTTCCCCTACTAAGTTCTACTGGCAAACTTTCAGTTGAGCCAGCCTTACGCTTCGCCCTTCACATCAGTTCTGAAATGAGATCGCGAAACTGGTGTTGCCTCTGCAGTGCTGATTTTCCTGGGTGTTATTTAGAGGCCTGCCCTGTCTCAGTCCCCTTTGGGTATCAAAGTCCCATCTAGGTGAAAAAACAATACCGCGCCCTGAACTGGTGCAGACGGATTCAGCATAAAGTATGCAAAAGCACAGAGACTCCTTTTCAATATTAGAAGCTTCTCCCGCCTTTGGGAGAAAGATCTCTGTTTCCCTGGATCTGTGCAAGGAAAGTTCCCCTACTGAGTTCTACAGGCAAACTTTCAGC
>PJEM01016689.1:0-24851 GCA_004023845.1 Helogale parvula | reverse complement strand
AAGTCTCTCTTCTTCAGACCTGGCCCCATAGCCTGGCACACCCTCAGCACAGACTTACCACCTCAGGTGCTTCAGAAATACTCTGCCTGGAGCACAGCACATGGCAGCCCATAATCTATGCAGCAGGTCTCTTCCCAACAGAGGAATGGCATTGGGGGACAAGAGAGGGACACGTGCTGCTCAAGAACGGCACAGGGGGACGTTGTGCGGGATACCCACAATTCTGTGTGGTTCCGGGCTGAAACAAGAGGAGTCCGTACAACCTGCAGGCACGAGAGAGGAAAAGGTGAAGGTTGGATGAAGCCACGTTTCTAAGGTTTGGTAACACTGCAGTCTTCAGCTTCTTTCTGCCTCCATCTTTCCCCAAAGCCAGCAGGAGACGAACTGTCTATCCTTAGCACCCAAGTGCCTGTCTCTTACTTGTGCCTGAATTTCAGCAACAAGGAGACCAAAAAAGCGAAGGGGGTTAAGGGTGTCTTCTCACCTGTCCCTGAATCCATGCGAGGGCTCATCCAGGGGCCTCTCCCAGGTCACCTTTGCAGAACGATTTCAAAGACTGCCACCAGCAGCGCCTCACAGGGGGCGTGAGGCACGGGGATCAGCCTGAGGCCACGGCTCTCGGTTGGGGGGCTCTCATCTTTTGCCCCCATCATGCCAGGTGTCATGCAGAGCCGTGCAGGGTCACCAGCCTAGCCCGGCAGCCAGAATCCACCTTCCTGCGGAGGGCTGGCGGATGAAAACATGCCGTAGAGGGCTTCAGTACATCTCTGCAGAGCACAGGAAACACAATAAGGTGGAGAAGCTCAGCTAGGAAAAGGGCCCAGGGACCCCTTCCTCCCCTGTCTGGTCCACCCAGCAGTCCTGGGTAACTTCTCAAAGGCCCTTGCAGCTCTGAAGGGAGGAGGCCGATCTGTCCCACGTGGAGATGAAAAGTTGGTTTGTATGATTCACTAGCCACTTTCATCTCACTGTTTCGTTGTCTCTCATTTCCCCTTTCTTTCGAGTTATCTGGGCCTCCATTTGCCACCGGATACCTAATTCTAGGACAGTCTCTTACCCAGATTCTCAAGACTCCTTATTCCTTCCTTTTCATCATTTCTGCTGCCCTATGTTTTGCATGTTGAATCTAGGGAATCTGGGAGGTAGAGTTCAAGTCCGGCAACTCCCTCTTCCAGAGCAGGTTATCCTCAGACCTGAAGCCACTGGGAAGCATCCATCCAGAAGTCGTCTCTTCCTTCTCCGTTCCAGACAGAGAAGGTGAAGGAGAGGAGGAGGAGCCGCCTTTGAGGACCAGGAGGAAGGAGCCTTGGGCTTCTTAATGTTCTTTCATTAATTTCCTGAGGTTCAGCGATACCAATATTCCTTTTATTAAATAGGGTTTTTCTAAAAATCCTTATAAATATACCAATTTGTCTACTTCAGCTGAGCCTTTCTGTGGCCACTGCAAAGCAGGATTTTATAAGCATGTTCGTTCCAAACATGACAGAGTAAAATCAGCCTTTTAAGACAGACACTTGCTGGTAGGCCCCATGGATTGGTGCGTCACCTGCACACTTCGAGCCCATATTATGCGTTTTGCTCAATACTAATTCAGAATTTGCAGTGAGAGTTTCAGATTCTCCCTGGGAACCCAGTCCACCAGTGTCAAAAGGACACTTTTTGCCAAACATTCAGATTCTCTTATGTAATCACAGGTGGGCATGAATCTTCCAACAAATCAGCATCAGAAAGACTCACTTGAGGTGTACCATCTTTATTGCTAAATTGTTGAAATAAAAACAAAATCAAGGCCCACAGAAACACGCCAATTCATAAATATAGAATTAGCTATTTTTACTACAGAGAAAATGCATGCAGACATAGCCCATAAATGACTACAGACTATAATGAATCTTCTCTATTTATATGAAATTAAAGCTTTAGTTCTTAAACATCATCCTACTTTTTTTTGGTAAACATTCAACAGATAGTTCATATACACTAGTAGCTACATGGTGGTTGCTCTGACGTCCTATTTTCCTTTTTTTTCCCCATCAGGCTTTCTCTGTTTTTGTCAGTCCTTATCAGCACCTCTGCAGCTGCCGTTTATCGTATCCAGCACCTGGGATTAGTCACCTTCCACAAGCCTCAGTCAGGTTACGTGAGGTCCAGTCTGTACAAGGCCCCATCGCGCTTTGGAAACACCGAGGCGCTACCTGCTTGGGCTTTTCGTATTTCTGGGGATGATTCTGGGCCTTGGTGGCTGGGAGGCACCTCCAAGGCACCAGCAACCATTCCAGGGATTTCGTGGTTAGCATTCATTTCTTTGATCAGGAGAAAGGGTCGGAGGCTGGGGGACCCAGTGGTCACATCAGCACTTGCCTGCCTCTCCCTGCCCCCACTCTAATCTGGGTCGAGCATGAGAGTCGATTGCTAATTGCATTAAATATGATTTCACATTAGTGTGGGGTGCTACTATACCTGGATATGGAACTACTATGTTTTAGGAAAAGCACGCCCTCAACTTTATAAAGTATTGCCAAATTGTTCTCCTGAATAGTTCTACCAATTTACACTCCCACCTGTAATGTATGAGTTCCTACTTTCACACATCCTTGGCAACATCTGGTGTTTGCAGACTTTTATTTTTTCCAATCTGATGGGTGTGAAGTGGTGTCTCATTTTTGGCTTTAATTTGCATTTCTTCACTATTGAGCATCTTTTCATATGTTCGTTGGTCATTTGGGTTTCCTCTTCTGTGAATTCACAGTTCATATCTTTTGCCTTAAGGAAAAGGTTATTCTCAGGGTGGTGGGCTGGGTGGCTCAGTCACTGAGTGTCCAACTTCAGCTGAGGTCATGATCTCATGGTTCATGGGTTTGAGCCCCGAGTCGGGCTCTGTACTGACAGCTCAGAGCCTGGAGCCTGCTTCGGATTGTGTCTCCCTTGCTCTCTGCCCCTCCCCCACACTTGCTCACTCTCATTCTCAAAAATAAACATTAAAAAAAATTGTTACTCTCATTGTATAAGAATACTTTATATATCCTGAATCATAGCCCTTGTTTTTTTGGCCTTATATGTTGCAAATACCTTGTCCCAAACTATGGCCTTTTTGTTTATGCAAATGCATTTTTATTATTTTACATAGAGAAGTCTTATGTACGCAAACCTATCCATCTTTTCCTTGATAGCACATGGTTGTGTGTCGTCTTGAAGAAGTATTCCCCCATCCTGTCACTGTGTCCTGTAATTTCCTTCAAAGTTTTATAAAATTTTTCATATTTTAATCCTGGATCTACAGTTTATTTTTGTCTATGGTAAGAGCTCAAAATAAAATTTTATGGCTTCCATATAAATTACCAGGCGTTCTAGTGCCATTTGTTAAATGGTCCATCGTCATGAGTCTCTAATGTCACTCGTACACAAGTATCACCTTCATTTTACTTTTGTTACACATTTTGGGGTTTTTGGTTTAATTTATTTTTTGTGGGTTTTTTTTTTTTTTTTTTTTGAGAGACAGAGCGAGACAGCACAAGCAGGGGAGGGTCAGAGAGAGAGGGAGATACAGAATCCGAAGACAGGCTCCAGGCTCTGAGCTAGCTGTCAGCACAGAGCCCAAGTGGGGCCTTGAACCCACGAACCGTGAGATCATGACCTGAGCCAAAGCCGGACGCTCAACCAACTGAGCCACCCAGGCGCCCCCATATTTTGTTGTTTAATCTTTGCCTGTATCAGTGTATTCTTGAATGGGTATCTGTAGCTTTATGCTACATATTGATTATAAACAGGAAATTCCTCCTGTTTTGTTAATATTCCTGGCCTTTTCTTTTCCCATAGCAGTTTTAGGATGAACTTCTCAAGTTCCTAAAAATCCTTGGAGGGCTTTTATTTTAATTTCAGTGAGCTTGCAGATTAATTTGAGAATTGCTATCTTCATAAATTGAGTCTTCTATCCAAGAAAATGGTATATTGTTCCTTTCATTAAGGTCTTCCTTTTTTTAATGTTTATTTTTGAGAGACAAAGTGTGAGCAAGGCAGGGGCAGACAGAATCGGAAGCAGGCTCCAGGTTCGGAGCTGTCAGCACAGAGCCCAACGCGGGGCTCAAACTCATGAACCATGAGATCATGACCTGAGCCGAAGTCTGACGCTTAACTGACTGAGCCGCCCGGACGCCCCCAGGTCTTCTCTTAGGCCCTTCATACTGGCTTTCCATTTTTGTTTTCTCTAGAAAGCTCTTGCCTATCTTTTTCCTTCTTAGATTTTAGTTTTTTTACTTTTACAAATGGGATTATTTTAATTAAAATTTTAAATTGGCTTGCTACTGTGTAACAATACACATTTTTTAACTAGAACCTTGTATCTTCAGTGTAATAACATTTTGTAAAAGAATATGGTCTGTAGGATACAGCCCTGCTGTCTGTGGCAGTCTGTTCGGCATCCTAGTCCATCGCCTTGTAAAGATTTTTCTCTTACTGTACGCGGGATTTTGTGCGTGTCCGTGAGATCAAGCTTTCATCTAGTAATCTGTTCATCATTTGCATTACTCAGTTCACAATTGGGATAGTTTCCTTGTGAATTCATTTTTACTATTTAATAACTTTTTTTTTATCCCTCTGTTTTAAAATATACATTAAAAGAATTTTCCAAATTTTCTTTCGTCTGTGGTACAACTTAGAAAGCAGACAAGGATGTGCTTCGCTACCAACAGCAGAAAACTTGACTACAGTTTCTTAAATCGGGGTGGGGGGGGTATTGTTTCAGAAATAACAAGGTCAGAGAGAGAGGTGTGGGTCCCGGGGCTCAGAACCCAGGAGCGGACATCCACCGTCCCCGTCAGGATTGCGTGGCAATAATATCTCTTACAGCATCTAGAGAATCTTTGTCCCTGATTGTAAATGACTTGCTGTTGCCACACACTGTGTGAACATTCTTGAATAAGAAGGCAGAACCTTCTGTTTCTGCAGTAAAATGTGACCACTCGCTTCCCAAGTGGAGCCACCGGGGAGGTGTGCTTACGCAGCCCTCTCTTTAGAGCCAGAAGCAGTAAGATGCACGAGCCCCAGTAAAGCAGATGTCACTTAGGGCTCGCAGGTACAACACACTCAGATTTCAGGGCATTAATACACAACAAAACGACGGTCGGTGTCAGCGAGTGTTAGTGTTTAGGAAAAAGAGGACAGGTGTTCTCTCAAGAGATGATGCTATTCTTTTCTATAGTTTTTCAGAAGACTGATTTCTTATTTTCTATGAAACTCCACATCACTTTGTCCTTTGCGGAACATTGGCAGGGCCATCGTGCAGCCCTTCTTACCTAGAAACTAGGACCTCCGACACCCCCTTCCTTTATTTCTTTTTCTGAAACTTCACTGCCTCAGACCCCACCCCCTTCCACCCATTTTATGGAACACAAGCGCTCTGCAGTTCGCAGAGCTTGCCTTCAGTATCTGCATACTGTCCGTCTGTTTCTGCTTCATCCTTAAAAGGATCGTATAGATGGTTCTGGCACTTCGTAGGGGTCTAACTAGAATATATTAATACACCTAATGTGTGATTTGTGCTAACAATGAACAGGGCATTTACTTACCTTAATTCACCCCTCCTTCGAACCAAGAGGTAACAAGTATCTGTCTCCATTACGGAGCTCAAGCCGCAAAGAAAACCAAAAACAATTACTACATTCAAAGCAGGAGAGTGTTTCTTTTAAAACCATTAGTAGCAGTGTTATTTTTTAATTATTAGTTTAAAGTGCACAGGCAGAGCCTGGTGCTAGACAAATATTTATTGAGTGACTGCACTTTTATTTGAGCGTTTTCTTTTAGCCACTGAGACTGCTTAATCCAATTATCAAAGCCCTTTTGTCATCATTAAGCTTTGTCCGGCACAATATTGTTAAACAGAAACCAGGTGCCTGTCCACTGAAGGACACAGGAAGTGTTCCTTCTCGGATGTGAAGCATGGTGAGCGTGATTTTCCGTTCACAGACTTTTTTCTATGTGGCTTCTTTTTACATTTGACTGAAATTCTCACTGTGGTGGCAAAGTCTTCCCTTTTTTCCTGTCCTGACTGAAAAGAGCCTGTATCTGTCAGCCTAGTAAACCTTTACAACTGACATTTTAAAACTTTTCTCTTCATTCTCCACACAGTAACTAATCCTAGTTTTCATATTTCTTTCTCACGGGTTTTCAACTTGTCAGTTTATCATAGTTTCTCTGAGCTATACAACTCCATCGTAAATTTGAAATGCATTACTGTTGTCCTTATGGGATCATTTCTGTTTACACAGTTGAACTAAGTTGTAAATGTAGATCTTTGTTGTGTGTGACGTGTTCTGAAATCATCTTTCAGCCATGGAAACAAAGAAGTATTTTCCTGCCGGGGAATCAAATTGGCAGTGGACTGGTTTTTGGAGAGAGGCCACAAAGACATTACAGTTTTTGTTCCTGCTTGGAGGAAAGAGCAATCCCGGCCTGACGCTCTGATCACAGGTGAGCCCCGCCGGCCCCGAGTGAGACGTCCTGTCCTGTTTCTGTTGACTCCGGCGGCGTGACTGCCGCACTCTGTGGGGTGACACCTCAGAGTCGGGGAGCTCACAGGCTAGCAGGTGGGTTAAGACACCAGCAGGCCTTGCTCCTCCATAAGCCCATTGTTGAAGCTTTTTACTCCAAATTTTGGGAAATTTTGACCTTTCAAATTCTGCCTTTGCCCCATACTGGCCAGGGGAGAGCATGTGCACATCTTTGGATGGCCCTTTTTCTCGTCTGCTGTGTGAAATTAGTGCCTGATCAAAAAAGACCCGCCAGACCCTGGAGGTGTGCTCTCTGGGATCAAGTGGAAGGAAAGGACTTGATCTCAATACAGTATCTCCATTTTGCATGGTTTTGTAATTTTTAAATGTGTGAGTTTCATGCAAACCCTGTCGGTGGTTGTTGAACATTTCGCTCACCTTAGGTGATTCTCTGTCCACATCCAGGCCTTCTTGCCCCTCTTCACCTGCACAGTAAGAAAAACTGTGGAGCCTCTGTAAAGAAAAGTACATTTTCAAATAAACCAACGGAGAGACCACATACCTCAAGGGAAGATTATTTAAAGACTCTAATTTTATCTGTAATCATCAAGCCATTAGGAAACTAGCATAAGAACAGACAAGCTATGGCGGAGTCCAGAGCTGGGGAATTAGACCCTCGTCTGTGTAAACTGCGAAGGGAAAAAGGCGGCATAAATTCGAACAGGGGGACCAAGACACTAGTTAACTCTTGGGGAAAATATACATATTTAGATCCTTCTCTTCTACCATGTGACCGTATATTCCAGATGCTTGAAGGATTGTCTAAACACAGTAGTGTTTGAGTGGCTGGGAAGACCTTTCTCCAAAAAATTTAACATTTTGAGAAGACATTATGAAGGAAATGACAAACTTTATTGCATTAAAAAGTAAACTTCTGTATTTAGGTAAATCAGAAAAGCTATCATTTTTAAAGAACAAAAGTATAACAAACAAAAAATGTATGTCCCTAACACATCAAGAGCTCATACGTGTTGGTAAACCTGACGCAGAGCTCTCTCCAGTAGAGAGATGGGAACAGGCTAGGAATAGACTGTCCACAAAAGAATTCACGTACCCAGCAAGAGAAAAAAGTTCAACCACATTCGGAAAGAAATGCAACTTTAAACTATTCACCCTTCCAATTAGCAGAAATCGAAACACTGGTAATACTCAGTGCCCTACGGGAGCTGCCCCTCCACTGCTATGGAAACCTAATTTATTACAACCTTCCTAAAAAGCAGTTTGGTCTTAAAATACTGCTATTAAAATATTTGCTCTCACAGTATTACTAATATTATGCAAATTTTATTAGTTTTGGATCTACTATTTCCCCTTCTAGGAAAACTTCCTCAGAAAATAAGCACAGTTACAGGCCAAGATCTAGGACCACAAAGTTACTTGTAATAACAACAGTTCGGGGAGTCAGAGTATATATTAGAATATTTGGCCAGAATTTCTAATGGTCCGAGGAAGTGCTCCTTTCCGTAGGCAGGTGTATCACTGTGCGTGTACACATGCAAACACGCACGCGTGTGCACAGATCACCGCGGGGGAGAACAGAACACCCGGAAGAGGACTGGCAGGAAAGAGGCCCAAGTATGAACAGTAACTGACTCTGCGTCATGACTTCATGACTCCGTGAGGTTTCCTTTCTCCCCACTTCTTAGTGCAGCTTGCAGTGCTCCAGTGATCAGGGGAAAAAATAAGTTGAAAAAGAAAAAACAGTATTTAAACACGTAAATGCCTAGAAAGCTTGAGCAGGAAAGGACCAGGAAGCACAGAAAGGAGGAGAAAGGATCGTGGCGGGGCCGAGGGGGAGGGGCGCGTTTCTAAGAGCAGCTGCCAGGCTTCTGGAACCCCCGCGGCTGCAGTTGACTTCCGAAAACGCACACAACCTTCTGGTCTTGGTGACGTCATGTCAGGAACATCATGAAACCTACGTCCTGGCGTCAGAGCCAGCCGACCCCTAATCGCCCCTGTGCGCCCTCCGCCCAGGTCCCCTGCTCATACTTCTGTGGTGGCCATTGCAGCCCATGCTTACCTGGTTTCCATGTCGTCCAGTGACTGACACCTTCCCGAGGAGAAGGCCTTCTTAATGCTGGTGGCCGCTGACACTTCACACAACATAGTGTAGACATGCCAGGATCGGTCGCTGGAGAGGGAGAACATTTTTTTAATTAACCATTCTACTAATAAACATGAGAAATAGCCTTAAGAAAAAAGCATGACCTCATGACTTGGTGCCAGAACCTAGAATGGTGGGAAGCAGGAGAGCAACAGTAGGAAGAAGGGATGGTTGAGAGAGAGAATATTTATCATGAATCACTGTGTGAACTCCGGCACCTTTAAAAAACAAAAACCACCACTACACAAGTCTATTACAAAGGGCCTTAAGAATGTTCCAAACACAAGACACGGGAGCTCTCCTCTACCTGATCTTTTTCTATGGCAGCTCTCCCCTGGAATCACTTTTTTTTTTTTAATGTTTATTTTTGAAGGTGGGGAAGGGGCGAAGGGGAGAGGGAGGGAGGGAGGGAGACAGAGAGACCAGCTGCCAGCCTGCCCCGGACGGGCTCTCCAACCACACCTCCCGTAGCTGAGCGCATTCTCCTTAAGCTTCATTCTGTTTAAGATTTTAACCGGTTTTTAAAGGCCATTTGTTTGGGCTCTTTTTAAAGCCCCACAGCCCTCAGGGACAGGTACGGGGAGTTACAAATCGGTTCTGTCCACACACTGCAGATTATATTCCCTAATTAAATGGTTGCCCGCACCCACTTGCTGTTGACCGCTGCGGCGCGTGGGGGCGGCGTTGCGAGCCGTGTGCTGACGCCCGGCGCCCCGCCCCGCCCGCCCCTGCAGATCAGGAGATCCTGCGCCGGCTGGAGAAGGAGAAGATCCTGGTGTTCACGCCGTCGCGGCGCGTGCAGGGAAGGCGAGTGGTGTGCTACGACGACAGGTTCATCGTGAAGCTGGCTTTCGAGTCGGACGGGATCATCGTGTCCAATGACAACTACAGGGACCTGGCCAACGAGAAACCCGAGTGGAAGAAGTTCATCGACGAGCGGTTGTTGATGTACTCGTTTGTCAACGACAAGTAAGCCAGACCCTTCGCTTCCCGGGCGCCCCGCCTCCCTGAGAACGCGCCGCCCCTGGCACCAATCCGGGAGCCCCCTCCGTGTGCCACGTGCCTCCCCGCCACTGATGTGCCCCCGCCACCCTCCGGGGGAGTCAGGAAAACCACGGAGTCATGCCTCCAGAGGCCGCAGGGGAGCGACAGGCCCTGCCCTGCAAGACACGGCAGAGCGAGTCTGTCATCACTGACGGGGACAGTTCCCAACTTCCGAGATGGCAGATTTTGAACATGTTGACCCCCAAACACTGCCTTCCAAAATCCACTTCCAGCGTTGCTAGCTTAAATATTTCTGAATACTTTAAGTGCATGCTTGGACAGATGACAAGAAAGCAGGTCTGAGAAATAGTAACAGATACGTGGGGAAAGCTGACCTGTCGATAATCAAAAATGCAAACTAAGTCTACCAAGAACAAACATTTTGCCCATTTGATTGACAAAAATATTTTGTCACGTGCTTTATGCTGTGAAAGATGTAGTGAAACTGATAGTTTGGTTTAGCATGAGCCTCTCAGGCTGGTCATCTCATTCCTTGGAATCTAGGCACTGAGGACAAAAAACCGGAGATGCTCATTTCTGTATTATTTATAAATGCAGCAATTGAGAGGCCGCTTGAAGGTACAGTAGAGAAACCTGTTAAGTCGCTGGCATATTCCATCTCGTGGAATATTCTCCAGCCCTCCAGCATTATGATTACGAGGGCTATTAAGGCACATGGAAATATCTGTTAAGACAACAAGGCACAAAATTATATTTGTGTTTGTGACATGCATTTGCATACACAAACGACTAAAATGCGACACATAGGTGGAAAATAATTGTATTAAGATTATAGGATTGAGCAACTCTTCTATTCTTAACAAGTTTGCCATATTCGTTTGGCTAATACCAAACACTGTTACCTGCTAAGTGTTCTTACCTGGCCCCATGGACACTCCCTTAAGAGTTCATAGGACATTATTCCCATTTTATGGGTAACTGCTTGGCTCATTCCAAGTTCAGTGACATAATCAGCAAAACTCTCGAGTCATAACTTCCTTTTATGGTGCTGTACGTGCCCTGAATTCTTGCATCCATGAGATTTTTTCCATCTCCACTGAGAGGCAAAGAGAATGGCCTGGGCGTTAAACATGGAATCCTGACTGCCTGATGAACTCAGGTCAAAAACCTTCCTAAGGAAAGTGTATTACCCTGCAAAATGGAGCTGATACCTCAAGGGCTCACTGTCACTGGAACGGGCCTGGGTGGGGGTGTCCCATCTTCGAGTCGTTCCCTCCTCTCCCTGCCCCTCTTACTACTGCACCAGATTGAGGGTCATGAAGCCCTTACAAAATTCCAAGACTAACAGGAGCAAAGAATTACTGAGAACATGCAAGGCTCCAAACTTACTGGAATTAAGACACAAAAGTTTTGGCTCAACAAAATTTTGTTCTAAGAAAGCTTTGTGTACGGAGTTTTTTATCCCATAAACTTGGGGTCAAAATACTTGATTCTAAGCGATGAATCACAGGAATCTACCCCCAAAGCCAAGAGCACACTGCACACACTTATGTTAGCCAACTTGACAACAAATTATATTAAAGATTAAAAAAGTTTTTTGGTAAATACCTTAGAGTGAATCCATCTCAACCTTCTGTCTTCAGAATTCAGTTATCAGCCTCTTACTTAGGTGTCATCTTGTGTTCTGTCCTTGACAGGTTCATGCCCCCGGATGACCCCCTCGGCAGACACGGCCCGAGCCTGGATAATTTTCTGAGGAAGAAACCTATTGTTCCTGAACACAAAAAACAGCCTTGTCCATATGGTAACTTTCTTCATAAGTATTTAATTTATGCCTTTTTTAAAAGTTGACTTATTTAATTTTTTGAGAGAGAGATACTGAGCATGAGAGGGAAAGGGGCAGGGAGAGAGGGAGAGAGCGAGAATCCCAAGCAGGCTCCAGCTATGAGTGCAGAGCCCTGTTCGGGGCTCAGTCTCACCAACCATGAGATCGTGACCTGGACCAAAATCAAGAGTCAGACGTTTAACTGACTGAACTGCTCAAGTGCCCTAATATATGCCTTTAGAGCACAATAGGTCATGAAACTCCTGTTAATAAAAATATTTTAAATTTCACATGGCATCATAGGTGGTTCTTTGGATTGTAATTAAATTTAAGGAAACGCCTTAGCGCTGAAAAATTCATTATTTTGACCTCTTGGGCTTGGTGCAGATGCACTTCCCAGAGTTAAAACGTGGTTCCAAAAACTCAGCTAACACTCCGCGGAGTTAGTGGTCGGGCAGGTAAGAGGGCAGAGCCCACCCCCCCCCCTCCACGCCCCCACGTCCGATCGGCCTGGGCGTGGCCCCCGCAGGTAGGGCAGCCCGTTTTGCTCTTCCCCCCAACCCTATGCCCGCCTCATCAGGAAGCCTTACCGGGAGGAGCATGGGCGGGTGGGGGTTGGGGGCTCTGGGGGTGACTGGGTGGCACTGAGGTGAGGACCACTGGAAGGCAGCCCTTCCCACAAGTAGGGAGCAGAGGGTCAACGCCAACGCCAAGCCCCCCCCCCCCCGCCGCCTGTGCGTCTCCCACAGTCCCAACAGCGGTGCCACGTGCAGCGGGGACAGGCGCTGTGCCCCTTTGCCTCACGAGCTTGCCTCTCCGCAGGGAAGAAGTGCACGTACGGCCACAAGTGCAAGTACTACCACCCCGAGAGGGGCAGTCAGCCGCAGCGGTCAGTGGCCGACGAGCTCCGGGCCATGTCCAGAAACACCGCGGCCAAAACCGCCAACGAGGGCGGGCTGGTGAAGAGCAACAGCGTCCCCTGCACCACGAAAGCGGACAGCGCCTCGGACGTCAAGCGCGGCGCTCCCAAGAGGCAGTCGGACCCCAGCATAAGGACTCAAGTCTACCAAGACCTCGAGGAAAAGCTGCCCACCAAAAACAAATTGGAAACCAGGTCTGTACCTTCTTTAGTTAGCATCCCGGCGACTTCGACCGCAAAACCCCAAAGCACTGCGTCTCTAAGCAATGGCCTTCCATCCGGAGTTCACTTCCCACCTCAGGATCCAAGACCCCAGGGGCAGTACCCTCCGATGCTGATGGCAACCAAAAATCACGGCGCGCCCATGCCTTACGACCAGTACCCCAAGTGCGACTCGCCGGTGGACATCGGGTACTACTCCATGCTGAACGCCTACTCCAACCTGAGCCTGTCCGGCCCGCGCAGCCCCGAGCGGCGTTTCTCCTTGGACACGGACTACAGGGTGAGCTCCGTGGCCTCCGACGGCAGCAGCGAAGGCAGCGTGAGCTGCGGGAGCAGCGACTCGTACGTGGGCTACAGCGACCGGTCGTACGTCAGTTCTCCGGACCCGCAGCTGGAGGAGAACTTGAAGTGTCAGCACGTGCACGCGCACAGCCGCCTTAATTCCCAGTCCTTCCTGCAGAACTTCCACGACCCCGTGGCCAGAGTGCAGAGCTACGGCCACGAAGAACCAAAGTACCACCCCAAGCCGCCGCTCCCGCACCTGGCCGTGCACCTGCAGCACCCCGCCGTGGGCGCCCGCGCCAGCTGTCCCGGCGACTACCCGTCCCCGCCCGGCTCCGCCCACTCCAAGGCCCCGCACCTGGGGCGCGCCCTGGTGGCCACCCGGATAGACAGCATCTCCGACTCGCGGCTCTACGACAGCTCGCCCTCCCGGCAGAGGAAGCCTTACTCGCACCAGGAGGGGCTGGGGGGCTGGGAGAGGCCGGGGTACGGCGTGGACGCGTACGGCTACCGGCAGACCTACTCCTTGCCCGACAGCTCCACGCAGCCCTGCTACGAGCCGTTCACCTTCCAGAGCCTCCCCGAGCAGCAGGAGCCCGCCTGGCGCGTGCCCTACTGCGGGCCGCCCCCGGACCCCCCGAGGTACCAGGACAGCCGCGAGAAGATCTACGTCAACCTGTGCAACATCTTCCCGCCCGAGCTCGTGAGGACGGTCATGAAAAGGAACCCTCACGTGACAGACGCCCAGCAGCTGGCGGCGGCCATTCTGGTGGAGAAGTCCCAGCTGGGTTACTGAGAGACGATGCATCTTCGTGGTGTGGAGTCGTTTTTCGTTCAGCTCAAAGGCTGAGGGAGGTTTGCTACAATAGCACATGTGATCTCCTTCTGGGCAAGGAGGTTCTATAGTATCCATTTCTGTGAAGTACTGTATCATGGAATCTGTACGTATGGCCCCACGTAGTGGACGTATCACGGGATTGCTTTACGTGGAAACGTTGTTGTCGTCGTCGGTTTTTTTTTTTTTTTTTAACATTTCCTTTTTAAAGCTATATCCTTGGCTGGAAATTTCTCCAGTTTGGTTTATTAGATGTCTCTGTGATCTTTGATATTCCTCTTTGGTGCATCAGGGGTTTATATGCAGCACTTTTTATCCTTGTTTCGTGTTTTCTTAACTTGGTGTTTGTCTATCAATTGCGAGCAATTACAATACCTTCCAAACGTTGAACATTTGACTAGACCCTAGCCAACTATTTTTTCAAGCCAAGCTTAATTGGAATCTTTTACAGCTTTTTAAGTTATTTTTATTTGGGGAAAGTGGGCTTCTTTGTGCTATAATCATTATTTATAGAAACCAAGATATACTACCACACTGACTTTCTATTTTAAACAAAATGGAAGTTACCAGTTAACATTGAAATGGGTAACCGGCTATATTAGAATGATTGACAATATGGCACTTTCATTGTTTTTTTTGTTCGGATTTTTTTTTTCCCCTGTTAAGTAATGAGTTAAGATGGTTGATTTAAAGGAAAGCAGATGCAATCAATGGGAAAAAATGGTTTCCATTTTATTTCTCTTTTTCTTATGGAATAAGGCAGAGAGCCGTGGGTGCTCCAGCGTAGAGCTCTGTTACCCAGCCGTGATGTGCTTCTAGACGTGGAAATGGAATGGAATTCCCAGATTCTCCGTAACCGGTGTTTTTAATGTAGTCGTCTTTTTGTTTCGGGAGCACAACAAGACTGGATAAAATAACCCTTTCACAATACTTGCCTGTTTTTAATGAATCTAATTATTCTCAATGCAACTTTTATATTTAATATACTCGTTAGCTTTCCTGCTATTTATCAAGGCTGGCCTGAGGGGGTTGTGCGTTGAGGGTATGCAAAGCTGACCAGCACTGCACTAGAGGGAAGGGGGGGAGGTGGGCTTGGCAGCGGTAACTTCAGACTTTTGTAAGATAGTGTATATTTCCCATTTTCCTGAAGGTAGTTTTTTTGGGGAGGGGGGCTGTTATATTATTAAGGCCAGATTCTTGCCACAAATAGTGTAGTTTTAGCTACAGACTAAAGTCTGTTCTAGTATTAGTAAGGGATATTTCTGGTTTCAAAGTCATGGGTTTTGCTAGATGCGAATTCATTTTTGTCCTGTGAAGATGGACATCGCAGGTGGCGGCAGACGGCGCTGTGGTTGGGAGGGCCTCACTGTGGTGTCCGGGCTTTGACTTCTGTCTCGTGTGACAGACTCCTCGGCTCTGTTTCTGTCGTCTGCCTCGAGGCCCTGGTTATTCTGACCATCCTACACGCTGCAGTTTGAAGTAAGGCCCTGAAAAGCCAGAAAGTACCTTTTACTGTTGATACAAATTGTATCTTTTTAACGCTAAGAACTATTTTGATTTGTAGATCTAGTGAAAACACAAATGTGTAACTATGATTAGACTTTTGGGCAACATTTTATCCCTTATTTAAAAACAAAATTTTAAAGTAAAATTGAGGTCTAGAATAGGGTAGAGCATAAAAAGTAACAATTTAGGTAAATAAAAGTGTCTGTGTTAGTTTTATATATTAAAATCTATTAAATACATTTATTGGCATTTTCTTTCTCCTAAAACTTACCTAGTGAGAACTTAAAAAAAATAAAGGTAAAATGCTGCCTGAAAATAATGTCCAAGCACCTTTGACGAGGATAACATTTTCACTACTTGTGTGACACCGTGTGTTGCATGAAGTAGGATTTGGGTACACAGTAATGCTTCTAAAAGGCATTGTGCATATTGACATATCCAATAATCTGAACCGTGTTCAGCAAACTTAATTCAGGAAAGTGGTGTTCTACACAATTATTGCTGTTGTTTTTGGGGTCAGCGTGGCCCCCGTCTGTGCCCGGAAACAGTGCGGACGGCGCCACGCCGACCGTTCTGCGTGGGGTCTGAGTGGGACTCTGTCCGAGTTTCAGTGCAGAAGCTACATGAGCGCCACGGCTGCGGTCACCAGCGTGGAGTACCTTTCACAGTGGTCCTGTTCTGAGCGGTTTGTTGGGTTTTTTTAAGTGTGAAATCATTTTTAAATTCTAGGTTTTGCTTCCATTTTCTTAGGTTTAGCATTTCCCTTATCTGAAGATTCTGCCAAACCTTACTACATTTATTTAAATGAAGTCTTTGGTGAAATGTCCTACTTCTCATGTGACCGGCCCATGTCTGTAGCTGTCTGTCACTGCTTCCTGGCTTCTAGACTGAGGCAAAATAGTGTAGCCTGTCCCGGCCTGTCCTGAAGAGCTCTGACCTCCTCACACTGAAATTCTTCGGTATAATTCATTGTGAGTTACGAAATAGCAGTTTTCTTAGGTCAAGAGGACGGTTCGTCCCCCTCTCTCTTGTCTTTTCACCACCCATGTTGCTTTCAGAGGTTAAGAATGAGATGGTTGGCAGACTTTAGATACAGCGAATTCTTAATTATCTAAAGCAATAAGTAAAAGGACCCATCATTAACTGAAGTGTGTAGCTGGTCCCGAACCTTCACTGTTGCCAAAACTTTCACCTTTATCCTGTCTTTCACCAGACTTGCTAATAAATAACTGGAAAGGGAGGGAGGTAAGTAGGAAAACTGCCCCACGTGGTCAGCTGAGAGACGAGAACGAATTCAGACTGGAATATTCTGCCCTGAATGACGGACAATTGACTGTACTTTGCACAGTAACTAGCCGGTTCCTTGTCTCTGTCTCGGCACAGAGGGAGTAGCATCCGGCTGGCCAGGTACTGGCCGTCAGCGTTTCCTCCTTTCTTGCACGTGATAACCTAAGTTTTCAGTCTCTGTATGATCTCTGTATCCTGATAGAGTTTGTCATTGACCTCAATATCTGAAAGAAATGCACACCAGTATAAAATGTTTGATACTGGTAGAAACTTGAACTTTGTGCTTTTATGAAATTTCCTTTATGAGAATATGTCATATAACTAATAAGAGCGGTTTTATATGTACATATACACACATGGATACCTATTTGTTATGAAGTATTAGGCGCGGGAGGGTGTTCGCCTTCGGGGCTGACATTCCCTTCGCTGAACTCTCTTTCTCTGAGTTGCAGATGACCAAGCCTGGAGTCTGGCCGACCAGTGATAAGATTTAGAACCACTTGAATGGAAAGCAACTCATCAATGGTTTTATTCCTGGTATTTTTAAAGAGTTATTTTGATAATTTTAATAGAATGTGTAATTTTAAAACACAAAAAAACAACTTTAAAGTAGTATTGATTATACAGATAATTATTTAACATGTCTTTTATGGATGTATCTATGTATATGGACAGTAATATATTTATAAAACAAATATCCTTTGATGACATCGTAGCTGTTAGTGTGTGATAGGCTAGAGGCTGCCTCCCGACCGGGAGGGGTGTGTGTGCCGAAAACTCTCGAGCTGTTTTCCCCCAAGGTAATGGCACTGACCCTAAGGTGTATTTGGTTTTCGTTCTCATTTTTGCTATCCAACTTCCTTCTTATAAGATGAGCTTCCTAGGTATACACCAGCCAACCGTCTGGAGTGTAATATACATGAACTGCACACGCGCATGAGAGTAAGAGAAAGCAGAGTTAATAAAAGTAAGGAAACATGCATTTTTTGCGATTGGTCCGGGAAACTCCCTAGGACAGAGGTGGACAGACTTTTCTGTAAAGGATCAGACAGTCCCTGATTCAGGCTTCGAGAATCGTACGTGCTCTATCAACTGCTTACCTCTGCGCTTAGAGCATGAAAGCGGCCACGGGCAGGAACATCCACGAGCTGTGTGGCCGGGCAGCAATAGAACTTGACTTAGAGACCCGGCGGCCGGCCAGTCCGCTCATCTCTGTCCTAGAGGGAGAGAAACAGGCATGTGAAGCAGTGAGCTCTGAAGCAGGTTAATCTAAGGAGTGAGAACTGTATTTCAGTTGATGCTATTGATGGTCTTCAAAAGAAGATTGTGAGCCCCTCCTATTAAAGCATCTTAACTTCCTTGTTTATTCAGTCACACTCATGATACGTTAGAGTCGTTTCTTAACGTTTAACCACACATACAAAGCATTCGGTCAACAGATGTTTTACTAAGTATTGAATTTTTTTCATGAACTTTGTATTTCTATTAAGAAACGGGAACACCTTACCTACATTTTCGGTCTTAAGGGCCTTACGGACCAAAAATTCTGTTGTAATTTGAAATTTAGCATGTCATTAGCCACAAAATATTTTAAAGACTGCATTTATCCATTACATCTATCTGGGTTTTCGACTTCTAAAAAAAAAAAATGACAGATACGCCCTTCTTTATAAGTGGTTTTGAAAAAGATCAACATATTGTAATTTCACGTACTATAGCTTTATTCTGTAAGACTTAAAATCGTGACTAGTGTAACTGTAGCAATAACGTGAGTGCATTGGCTGTATTGTGGCTTTCTTTATACAGAACCAAGTGTATCCCTGCTTCCTCTGTCCAGATCTTTAGTGTAGGTTCTTGAGACACCTTAGGACTGTCCTCGGTAAATATTCTGAACACGGTCACGTGTGGGTTTAAGTTTGTCGGCACCACACACCAGGGGGTTCACATCTTTACGCCCTTCCCCTAGGAACATTAAATAGTTCTGAACGTTCCCATCCACTTGAGTTACACCGGATTTTAAAATTGGAATAGACTCTAGCCCGTGACGGCATTTACTGTTGGAAACGGTCACTTTTCCCCCTTTAATGCCATCGCTCCCGTCACATTAACACTGTCATGTGGTGGGAGTCGCTTTGCCCCTAAAGTCCGCAGCCATTACAATTTAAAAACAATTTAAGGTTTTGACCATTTGGCAGTCAAAAATTTTTGGAAGAGCCAGTGCATGTCTTAAATTAGTTTTATAAAAGTTGGAAAATTCCACTTTTCAACCATAAACCAAATCTGCCACTTGTCTCTCTAGGTATGTCAGATGAATAACCAATGGTATGCTGTCCATTAAAGCTTTTGGCCCCTCTCTTAAAGCAGCTTATGTCTTTAGGGAAAAAGACCTTGAAAAGCAGTGGCTTGTTTTTAAGCGGTTTATGTTTTAGACTTTTTTTAAATCTGTGTTTCCCAGCTAAAACCGAATACCACGAACCTGCAGACCTGCTCAGGATGCGAACACAGCGCTGTGCGCGGCCACAGCCGCCTCGCGGCTCCTCCCGAACCACAGCCGCGTGCCGACAGGAACTCCCACTCGGTCCTTCAGAATTTTCTTCTAGGAAAATAAAGTCAAGAATGTTTAGAACAACCGTCGGACAAACTGATGTGATTCTATTTATCCTATGTCTGCTCTGTGTGTTTCTGTATTAGAATTTTTACAACTCCAAAAAAAAGCAGTATTTTAGACCTACTGGAAATTCCTATCAAAACAGCTATGTGATTCTGCCTCTGAAAAAAAATTAAAAAGTTCCTTTTTTCATGGTGGTTTGTTTTTGTTTCATGAGGAAACGGACCTCCTGCAGCAGCACAAATGCTAAATAATTACCAGCATCCTTCTCTCCTCCCATGACCTGCCGGCACTCAGTGGGTGGTCACGGGCCCCCACAGGACACGCACAAGCCCCTTCTCCACGTGGTAGAGCCCTCATGAGTTCATAAGAAAATTGGAATTCAAGGCCAAAGACAAGTAGTCGGCCTTCCTTACCATTCTCATAATTACCCATCTAGGGTATCGCCAGCCTCACCTAGTTCCGGCTTTCCACATCATCTCTTGTGGCCCGATGACCTCTTCAGGGTACACATGTTTGCTGCATCTCTCCCTGCCTGGACCGGTGTCCGTCCCCCAGCAGTGCCTGCTCTAAGGAGCTTCACTTCCCTTATTTTGGGACCTGCTGGGAATTGCAAATCCTCCCATTTTCTATGTGGTCACAGACCCAGAATGATGTGATGATCTTCATGAGTTTAGCATATTCATGTTCTCTGTCAGTGCCTAAGAAACTGTCCTTTCCAAATCAGGGAAGGTTTTTTTTCCTCTTGTTTTTCAGGTATCTGTGTGTGTGTGTAATTGCCAGTTGTCGGGTATTTTCTTTCCCCCTTACCCTTCACCTTAAGCTCTCTGTGTGGGATCTGGATTTAGGTACTTTACCTCATCTCCGTCAGCCGACCTCACTCTGATATTCAGCTATAATTGGCAGAGAATGCAGCATATTCTAAGTCGGTATTAGGAGATGTCGGACTGATAGTCTTCGGTGGGGTATCCGCTGAGCCTCCCCTGTAGGCCACTGCTAGTTCATGCCTCCCCCACCTTGTTTCTGGGTCCACAAAGGATTCATACACCTTTTGAATCAAGTGATGTGGGGGAAGGAAACAGCGACTGGAATCAACTAGAATGGTGAGTTTACTCTGAACAAGATAACTCTCCCTGGGTCTCTCACTGGTTAAATGTGTATATTTATCAGCATTTGTGCCTCAACCTCAGATGCTGGCTCAGAGTCAGTGATGTTCATTTAGTGTTTTTCAAGGCTTCTGAAAGCATTTTTTAAGGCTTTCTGATTTTTAACCTTTGAAAAAATCCATTTGTCCCTGTGCAACTATCATTCTAGCCATTAAGAGGACAGCCCCTGGAGGCTGAGCCCCGCCGCACGCCCTGCAGAGATGGCACCTTACTAGAGGGACCCCCCACCTCCTCTGCTGGGGTTGTGAGGACGGAGCTGGACCCAGGCCTGAGCTCACACTTCACTGTTACCTAAATGTCAGGTATTTAAATACACAGCCCTTTCCAGATGTCCCCCCCAGAGCCTTCCTATCTATAGGGCTAAATTGTGAAAGAGTTTCAGTGCTAACAAGCATCTCTGGTGTGATGATTTCAGCGGCGGGGTCCATTCCAGGAATGACATTTCAACCTGTTTAAGGAGGTCTTGGCAACCCCTTGGCAACAGTTCCGTGCAACCCCATTTTAGGCCCTTTTGGCTTAAGGGTTTTCTGTATATCAGAATAAGTATGTAAATAGTGTAAGAAAAATTATTCTAAAAAATAGAAAGAAAAGGTACTTCCAGAAGCTCACAGCTCAGTAGGTCAAGGATGGCTCCGCAGCCCCCGTTCCACTTTCCCCGGAGGTGCCGCTTGGCCCGCCAGTCTGCACCCGCCTCCCCCACAGTGGCAAACGCCAGAGCCAGTCCAGAATGTGCTGCCTGTCTCAGGGAGACCGTGCGCTTTCTGGAAAGACGGCAGATGAAATTGGGTGACGTTTTTTTCTCTTTGAGCACTTCCTCCTCGTTTACAACCGCTCCTCTCAAATCCAGAGAGGGCTGGCGGGTAGACCCCCCACATCTGAGGGTTCGGATTAGTGAAACCACAGTCCTGGGCAAGAGGCGTTATCCCTTTTTAGAAATGAGAGAATGAAGAGGCAGAAAGGTTCAAACACTTGCTCAAAGGCAAATCCTTCTACTGCTTTCAAAAATGCTTTTTTCTCTTTGGCATGGGCTGCTGGCAGAATGTTCGGGAGTGAACGCCGTGCTCTGACTTCACCAGGGGCAGGGGAAGACTAGGAGAAACAGGACTCAGAACTGTGGTTTCTGTGCTTCCAGGCGCAAATAGGCACGCTGTTGGCGGGAAGGAACACCCAGAGATCCGCCTGTCCTGAGCCTGTGCTGACGAGGCCTGGGAAGCCTGTGCTAGGCCGGGACCCAGCCGGCGGAGCAGCGCCCCCTGTGGTCCTAGGGAGTAACGGCAGTCCATTCAGGCTCGCGGCTCCAGCCCCGCACAGGGCCCTCGGGTGCTCCTGCCAAGCCCCCACTTAGCTTCCGACTCTCACCCTACAGGGTCCGCTGCAACCCCTTTCCCGCGAAGCGGCTGCCATTTGCAGTTCCCAGGCCTGTATCTGCACAAAGTCAGCATGAGCTTAGAGCCAGCCGAGTTTCATCAGGCGGGCCCCCACGTTGCCCGCGGCTCCCCCGGACAGCTCCAGGAGGGACCGAACATTCAAAACACAGGAAACAACGGCGTTTATGTGCACGTCCCACTCGCCCAATACCCTGCCCTCACCCCTCTTGTCACCATTCACCTGTGCTGGCGAGTGTGCATCCCGGTCCCCCCTCACCAAACACTGGAGTCCCAGGGCACAGGCTCTTCCACGCCCAGCCTTGTGCACTCTCCCCAACCCCCTTGCCAAAGACGGAATTATCATTCCACTTGAATAACTGTTTTGAACGTGCACACGAAAAGGTTTAGGAAAATACAACTTTAACTCCAAAGGAAGTGATTCCCTACTGTCCGGAGATTTACAGGTTTGCTAGGTATGTTACCACATGAGCAGGCCTGGGACCCAGCATGCTGCAAGTCGCAGACGCTGTGAATGTTAAAATGCCAAGAATTCTGACTCTGTCAGGTGAGGACCAGAGTACATGCATGTCTAGTCCAAGCTCAGCTTCACGGGGGATGTACCCGCGTGGAGGCGGACAGCCGTGGGAGGGGGCCTGAGCAGGACTGGGGGCCACCAGTGCCCAGGGCAGTTCAGTGAAGGTCCACCAGTTCCAGGTTCTTAAAAACCTCACTGCCTCCATCAGGCCCTTGACCTCACCACCACCCTCCCCAACCCCACCCCGGCCCATCTCTCCCTGGTTCCCAGTCATCCAGCTCGGTCTGGAGTCTCAGCTCTGCCCTGACCCTCCCCAGCCAGAGGTTTCCTGGTGACATTGAGCTCACCAGATGGCAGTGGTCATGGGGGTGGGGAAAGAGGAGGGTGGCAGCTGGCCTTGGAAGACCCTGATCCATCCAACAGGAATTTAATATACAGGCTTCTGATGCCAGTTTCCAGATGGGTAGCAGGAAACACCAAGCATTTAAGGGGTGGCAAAGTGAGCGTGTGAATCCAGCCACAAGATTTAGGGATGTTGCAAAAATCTATGTGCCTCAAGGACTGGGCAGACAGGCTCTGGAGGCCCCAGCAGAATAGGGGACAGAGGTCACAGCTGGCTTCCTCGGCTCCCAGGGAGTGGGGGGCGGGTGTAATGTCCTAACTGGCCATCTTCAGGGCTGTTTCTCCCCCGCAACAGGCAGCAGCATGGCCAGACTGCCTTGGAGCCTTCTCTGCCAACCCGGAGGGGCAAGCATGACTTCCCCACCGTTGGCCTCGGGTCGGGGTCCACGGCCACCCCGGCCACCATCCGGTGACTCTGAACTCACGACCCACCGAGCCCCGGCGTTCCTGAGGCCCGCTGTCCCAGAGGACAGCACACATCCCGACATTGCTCTTTCTGGTTGGGAGAAGATTGCCATGCAAAGCGACACTTGGGCAAAGGAGGAAAGTAACCCAGGGAGAGGTGGGTGGAGGGAACCAGAAGCTCCTGTGGGTGAATTCTGTTTTTTCCCACCTCCAACCCGTGACCAAGGATCTGGCGAGCGTCCGACTCCTCTCTGGCCTAGAGCACAGCAGGGCTCACTCCTAATGGGTGGCGGGGAGGTGCCGGGATACAATGGGACGTGCATGAACTTTGCAGCCACACCTGATGCCCCATCGCCTCCCGGACGACCTTGGGCAGGTAAGTCTTTTATGGTGAAGTTCAGCCACGTCCTCTGTTGAAAAAGAGGAATTTTGTTACCAAGCTTCCAGGAGCGCCAATGTAATAACACAGCCGCGCAGGACATCCAGCAGCAGAACCTGCGACAAAACGGTGCTGAAAGACAGAAGTTCCATGTCCGGCCCGGAGATGGCGCCTCACCCCCCACCCTTTCCTTCCCTCCTGTCACACCACTCACGGCGGTTCCCAAGCCCTCCGTGCAGCCCGCTTACTGGATATCGGGTTCACCACCTCCTGCCCACCCCCTGCTGGGCCTCGGGCCTCTGGGATCCACCGCCTACCCGCCTCCATCAACCCCCCTTCTTTCCACTCTAGCTGGAGCTAACCTTCTAACGACACGCTTCCTAGAAGCCTTCAGCCGCCAATCTCCAGCTCCTCACACACACCCACACACACACGGCCTGCATGACAAGACAGATGCCTCATTATAATATGTGGAGCCCACTGGGTCCCGTTCGCCTCCGCCACCCGCCCCTGCAGCCGTGATAGACTCTGGACCTCTGCCTCACCCACCGGGTGCACAGCCACGCTCTCAGGCCCCCGTCCCCGCCCCCCCACCCCCCACGCTTCCTGCACCTCGGCCTCGCCCACCCAAACAGACGCCCGGCTGCATAACCGCCGACCTCGCCCTACAGCTCTGTCCGGCCTCTGCGACAAGGAGGCCCGCGCCCTTCCAGGGCGGACCTCTGTGGAGACCTCTGTTGGGTCCTGGGGCTGGCTTCAGAGAGCTGCCAGCTCGCTGTCTCTCTCCCTCTGACCAAAACAGGGGAGCTAGGAGAGGAGGGGTGCTTCAGGTTCCCTTTTGACTTTGACTCACTGATTCATTCAGTCAGTCAGTCAGTCGGTCGTCAACTACTAAATGAGCTGCTGCTGAGGAGGTGCTGAAGAAGAAATACACGGAGACACGAGCGAGGACCACCACGTCCTTCACGTTCAGGGCTACGTGTCAGCTATCGGGTCACTTGGCTTCTGCCCTTGAGGAGGTCAGAGTCCAAAGGGAACAAGGGAACCAATGCAGGACACTTGCGACCAGTGACAGTGCTCTGGGCAGAACGACATTTTCACAGAGAAAGCGACCTTGAGCCTGGTCCCAGAGGGGGACTGCTATATGGGAGCAGAAAACCTAAAAGTCAGAAGAAACCATGCACGGAGACAAGGGGTGTGACAGAGCACCCTCCAAGGACAGGGGCTTACAGTGGCTAAATTATTGAGTGCATGGGGGGAGGGGCAAGCGGGGAGTCCCACTGAGGCCAGACTGCAGATGCCCCCATTGAGAAGCTCAGAATTGGGGCCTTTATTTTTTTTAATAATAGTTTATTGTCAAATTGGTTTCCATATAACACCCAGTGCTTCTCCCCACAAGTGCCCCCCACCATGACCATCACCCCCTCCCTCCCTCCCCCTCCCCTTTCAGTCCATGATT
>PJEM01016688.1:0-24861 GCA_004023845.1 Helogale parvula | reverse complement strand
CCCCCCCCCCCCCAACAAGAGTTATTGAGTCACAGTCTCCTCTGGCTTTCCTATAATGGTTTTCTGTGAGGATTGGGATATGAGATCGAATTTGTCCTGTAGGGTTATGGGACATTTGATACTGTCTGGATACATTTCTAGTTGTCACAATTTGAGGGGAAAGGTTACTATTTGTTACCTAGTGGGCCAAGGACAGAGATGTTTTTAAACATTCTACAGTGTAAAGATGGTGCCCAAAACAACTGTTAGTAGATCCCAAGTTGAAACAGACTGCTGAAGATGGTTGTTCTTCTCAAAAATTCTTTCCCACAAACCTCTCAGGTGATACTGTGGTAAAAATCTGGAAACGCCCAAGTTAAACTAAAAACACAGACAATGTGTGAATATGGATTTTTTCCCTTACAGGCAAATAAACATTGACTAGGAAAAGGCAACTTTCTCAAACCCCCAAAGTGCAAGTCTAATTAGAAACTCTTAAATAGTCTAAAACAAACACTAACTGAACTTGATAGGTAAATTAAAGCCATCAGCCAATCTCATTCAATGTTCATACTTTGACACTTTTCTTAACATTTTCCCTCCTTTCTAATACTTAGATTGAAAGTGGGTATCTAATTCTTATTCCACTCATTACTTAACAGGAACACCGAGGTCACCGCAAATAAAGCAGTATGAGTTAATGAGAACAGCTTTAGCCAAAGAGGAGGTATTTCTCCAAGTACATCAAGTGCTTCACATATATTAAGAAACCCCAGCTGAATCGATTTAATAATGTTGGGATTTGCACAATTATTACAGATCCTTCATTATTCACCCAGTCTGCGCATACCACAGCACAAATGAACATCTCAGTCTGGTGGTATTAACATTGCCATTTTCTCACCCATTCCCAGACCATCTGCTCCATGCTGATCATTCACTGCTTTAACATTTAACAGTTACCCAACTGCAACTTAGCAGATTTGTGTACTTTTGAAAACAGCTGGTTTAATAACTGCTTCAGAGCTTTTGGATAAAGAAATTATTTTGTAGTGCTTTATAATAGTCTTTTTTTATCGGTGCCTCTGAGGAAAGAATATTACACTTGCTCCATTTATGCATCTGCAATTGCTCGTAATATTTCTTGTCACATTTGGAAACATATTTTCAGTATTTATAGCACAATAATGTAGAAGTCTTTATTACCTACCTTGTTTTTGCTGTTTGTTTTTTTAAATGTCTCTGAGGACTAGAGTGAAACCTTTTGCGTGGAATAATTTAGAGTACACAAAGGTATAAATTTGAGTTGTCTCAGAGTTTCCACTCACTTGCTATGTCATGAATTTGTTTCTACTTCAGTGACATTTCTCTTTTCCCTCTTTGTTAAAGAAATTGCAGGAAAGAAAATAACTGCTTGTTTCAAGACTAGGGGCCTCCACGTAGACGTTCCATATTTCCCCTGGAGAGTTTATTAGATAACTTTGTGAATTTCCTGCTCTGTTAATGACTGGAGGTTGCCTAAGGGGTGCTGGGTGCTGACACTGTTCTGATTTCTTGATCTGGGTGGAGGTTACATATGCTAGTTTAGTTTGTGAGACTTTATTGAGGTGTACATTTTGCATACTCTTTGGTATGCATATTTCAGTAAAATGCCAGAAATCAAGGACACAAACTGAACACCTTTACTGGGTTCTTCTCATGTGTACAGACTAAATCCTGAACTCCTGTCAAGGCACGAAAGGTCTTTAGTCCTGACCTGACTACAACACCAGTCTAATGTCCTACCATTCCTTACTTTATACATTGTATCCACCAGTACAGACCTGTTTGCAGTTTGGGATGCTATTTGCTATTTCACTGTGTATATGTTTACCAGTTTCTGTTCACTTGTTGTGATGAGGGAAGAGAGTGACTTTCTCCTCAGTGCACCCTTCTGATTCTTGTAAACCTAATTCCATGTCAAAGAGAAATGAATAAAGACACTGGTATTTGACAATTTACATGCTAGGCATCATCAAAATTTTTTGAGTCATATGTCTTTATGAGGATTTGTATTTGTCTCTTTGTCCTGGCCCAAGGCATTATGTACAAATGTGTCTTTTTGAGAAACCAGTTTTCGCTTAATTTTTTTACTGATGTTTCCTGACTTACCTCCCACTGTATTCAATAGTTGAGAACTTTTGTTACATGATATTTTTCTCATCATCTGGAAGCTAAATCAAAACCTACTTTTCAGATGCATTAAAATACTAGAGACTTCTGCTTTCAGTCCAGATGAAATAAGAGAGACTGGATTTAACTTTTCACTTGAAACAAACACCCAGTAAACAGATGAGATGTATAACAATGGTATCCCAGGCACCAGACATCAAACAACAAAAATAGGGACCCCTGAGAGACAGAAAATGAAGGACCAAAGTGACTAAAATTGCTAAGACAAGGTTAGCAAATAGCAGGTAGAAGAGAGCTACATGGAGAGAGAATTCTACAGATCTGCTGATGTGACATTCAGCATAGTCGTGATCAAAGCATGCATGAAAGAAAGCTGTCCGAGCTGTGGAAAGAATCATCTGAAAGGATAGTAAGAAAGAGCTTGCACCACTCACATCAGAACTGGAATACTTGTTTCAACCAGCCAAACTAGAACATGTCAAAACTCAGAGAACTGACTAAAGTACTAAGAAGGAACTTGCTTCAGGAGTGGAGAATAATTAGACCTACATTAAATGATGCTCTGGTCTTGCCTAACAAATGATCTACTTTTTTTTTTTTACAAGTAAACTTAGTGCACTCCAAAACAAAGGAAATATACATATAAAATAAGTAAAATATACTATAAATATATAACTCTATATATAACTATAAATTATATATAAACTGTATACCTAAGTATCCAGCTCCCAACAAGGTCCAATTTATAGTGCCTGGTATCCAAAGATACAGAAACAGGAAAATATACCATAATGAGGAAAAGAAACAATTGAAGCCTGTCTAGAACTAATTTAGATGTTAGAATTAGCAAGCAGAACATTAGTTATTGCAACTGTATTCCATATTGTCAAAGAGATAATATATAAATACATGAAAGATTGAAAACCAAAAGATACACATCAAACTGCTAGAGAAAACTAAAATATTTGAGCTGAAAAAAAACATTGGGTGGGATTACTTGCAGATTAGATAGTACAAGAGAAAATGATAGTGAAATTGGCAACATAGCAATGCAGATTATCCAAAATGAAGCAGATGGAATATCAAACTAAAACAACAGCAGCAACACAAGAAAACAGAACAGGTAACCTAATATGTGTCCAAATGAAGCCTCAAAGAATATCATTGCTTTTCTCAAAGGCTGGGTAAACATGAAAACCTAATCTGGTTCTTTTAGGACAAAAATACTGTCCTAGACTTAGAGGTTTATAAACAGAATATACTATAGATTTACAGATCAATTATTTTAACAATCAGGTTAAAATATCTCACAAAAAATGTATGTTAGTAAATAATTTGCTAAGAAAGTGGAAATTCATATTTTTTAAAATGATAATGTTTAAAAAATCAACTGTTTTTGTTAATATCCTTTGTTTATTCTTCTCTGTCATGTGTAGGCCACCTTTCAAACATAGTAATTGCTAAGCACACAGAAACATTAGTATTCTGTAGAGTTCAGGAGAATTCAATCAGTTAAATAGACAAAACCTTGAATTTATGTGCCCACCGAGTGACGATTCATGGTGGTTTTTAAAGACTTCTTTTCTCACACAGCCATCAATCAAAGTGACAGCGTTCTTTAGATTAACTTTGGATTCCCCAGCACAAATTAATTAATCTGTCCACTACTTCCTATCTCAGTGTTTCAATCAGCCAACAAATAAAGCCAATCAAGATTTCAATTCTTTGCTGATTAGCCAATAAACTGTGACAGTGGACTTGTGGCAGGACTTCTGGGACTCTCATAGGAGATTATTTATAGATGTAGCAGTGCTGTGATCAGTCTCTAAACCACAAATAAGAAGAACATTGTATTTTCTTCTCAGTTACTTTCATCAAGGCAAAGAACCTTTTCAGGCAGAAATAAAACTGTTAAGGAACCAGTTGCAAGGATACTCTCCTTGAGGTTATATTAATGACATTTTGGTGATATTGTTGTTTTACTAGCATCAAATTGTGTAAATGCCATGGAATTTTAGAACTGAAAGAATTGCTTTTGTTGAAATGAAAGGATTCATGCGCTAGAGCTATCACAATTTCTCATTGTCAAGAATCCTTATGGACAAGAATCCTAAGTACTCTTTATACTAAAAGAGAATTACTTCCTGCCTTTCATATATTTATGAGAGCATACACTTTATACTGTGCCCTAAAATTAATCTACTAAATGTTCTGTCTCTTGAAAATCCTTCTGATTGTAGCATAAAACCAACTAGGGGGAAGTATATAACCTAGAGTTAATCCAGATTTTGCTGGCATTTAAAAAGAAACAAGCCCAAATTAGAGGCACTTTTGCTAAATGCGACCAAGACTTAACACCTAACAAATTACAGTTTCAGCCTCACCCAGGAGTCAGTTTTAAACTAGTCAGCCTGAAATTTCTTGATTAGCACTAAGATAAGAACTCCCTGCCTTTCCCTAAAGGAAAGTTCTTCTTGCCTAAACTAATCCACCCTTTTAGCTTCTTTGTCTCACCATCCTTCTGACTATGGAATCCTATTCTGTATAGCTCCTCAGATCTGTTTCCTACTTGCTAGATGAAATATACCTGATTTATCAAGAGTTGAATAAAGTCAATTACATCCTTAGATTTACTGGGTTAAATTTTGTTTTTGAACACCAGTAACAAGTTGTGTGAGCTGGAGGATCAGTAAATTTGTACAAAAGCTTTGGGTTTTTTTTCTTTTATGTGAAATTAAGTATGTAGACTAACCTCAAACATTTGATGGCTCAGCTAAACATACTAGTATCCTTTTTCTTATAAAGACTGGATCTAGACAATTTTTCCTCTCTTTGTTTTTATCACTGTCATTTTTTTTGAAGTTTGTCCAAATATCAGTGACCTCATGAACTTGACACTGAGTGGTAAGCAAATGTAAGATGAGGTTCATGACCTTTGGTGCTCCATTAGACTTGCATTCTGTTTCTTTGCCTCTTTCCAGAGGATGGAGAGAAGGAAATAAAAGAAATCTATCGTGTACCTCAAAGTATATGGGTGCCATCTACTCCCCCTGACAGTCTATGACCTTTACCATTCTAATCGTCTAGCCATTCTGCTTCATTTCTTAAAGATTTTAGCTCCTGTATAACAATCTGTATTTTAATGCCTACTCCTGTCCTCTTGAAAGGTGACTCATCAGTTCCATGACTTCTTCATTCCTTGGTGTATTTATTTCTAGTTGAATTTTTGTCCATACCACCTTAGTCAGCCATTTCCAATTTTACACCAGAAAGTAAGTCATTTCTGAAATCTCTATTTCAAACATTTTACACTTTATACCAACCATCTTCTATCTTTCCATTTGGCTTATTCCACTGCATATACAGTTAAAATTCTTTCACAAAAATATTCACTATAAGCTATTGTTCATCATTGTAGTCACCCTTGAAAATTTCCTTGCTTCTTTCACCTCTCATTTATAGTCCTTGCAACATCTAAAGTGTATGTTGTGTTCAGAGTTTTTGTGTGTTTCTCTTTATGCTTCCTGGAAAAAACAACTATTCTCCCAACCTGCTTTCCGACTTTCCATGAGGAGTCTTCTTCATCATCATGGAGAGAAAAGGAAGCCAGAAATCTGAACTCTTATATTTCTAGTAACAAATCCACTTTTTCACTTGCAGAAATACCCAACTTCTCTTCCTCCCATTATAGTAGAGAAATATTCCCACTTTTATTAAATTCAATTCTCTTCATCTCAGTCCTTGGCCTAATTATCTCTTATCTGAATGGTCTTTGTATTTTTAATGATTTACCTTATTTTCTGCATCTTTATTAATTTCATCCCTACTGAATTAGAGCCATTGACACATTATTTATTAGATCTTATAAAATAAAAATGTTTAAAGTTGAAAATGCCATTTCTTAAACTAATAAACCAGTTTAACTTCTATATAGTTTCTTTGCTCCATTGCATACCATGTTATTTCCAATTTCCCTCCTCAATTCTCATATGTTCTTCAATCCATTCTAGACTTAAAAACTCTTACACACCACTCTTTTTATATCAGTCTTAACTCATAAAATATCCATTTTGCCAAATCCAAATGACACTCTTTCTGTTTCCATCCTACTCAGCATCTAAGTGGTTCTAAGGCTTTCATATCCAACTTTTAATTTGTAGCAGTCATGGAAATACGCCACTCAGATCTCTCTTCAGGAAAGAAATTGCCATTTGGCTGCAAGGAATGAAATTAGCTGACAATCTTCGGCTTCAGTGCCTTCAAGATCTGTTTCAGCTTTCAGGTTGAGTCCACTTGTTCCCAGGCAGCCCCAGTGACCACGTGTGGCAAGAGTACTAGAGTCTAGGCGTCTGTGCCTAATGCAGATCTCTTCAAATAGTCAATGCAGTATTCTCTATTACAAGACTATTTTTCTGCCCTTTACACCACTAATAAGAAGACATAATAATTTTTGTCATTATATTATTATTTTTAGATATTTTTAATGTTTATTTATTTTTGAGAGAGAAAGAGGAGGGGAGGAGTAGAGAGAGGGAGACAGAGAATCTAACATGGGCTCTGTGCTGACAGCAGTGAGGCCAATGCAGGGCTGGAACTCATGAACCACGAGAACATGACCGGAGCCGAAGTGGGAAGCATAACCTACTGAGCCACTCAGGCACCCCTGTGTCATTATATTACTCTGGTGGCTTCGTTGGTTGAGTGTCTGACTCTTGAATTTGGCTCAGGTCGTAATCCCGGGGTTATGGCATCGAGCCTGGTGTCGGGCTCTGTGCTGAGCATGGAGCCTGCTTAAGATTCTTTCTCTCCCCTGTCCCACTTGCATGCTGTCTTTCTATAAAAAATAAAAATAAAATGTATAGAATGAACTCTCATCACATAGACATACACAGAATGAGTTTTCCTGATATAACACAGCTGTTTAAACTCAGAAAACCTGATTTTCAGAATATCACAACTGAGAAACAGCAGGAAGCAAGAAGGAAATGGAGGTGCATATGTGTGTATCTGAGTAACATTGCTTCCTCTAGTTGATCATGTTATCAATATTATGCCCTTAGGTCTCTCTCCCAGTTTTTGCTATGATTGAATAAGTGCAGAGAAAAAAAATAAATAAAAAAACAACTCTGGGCATAAATAAAAAGAAATAAAAACACAGAGAGTCTAGATTTCTAATTTAGTATAATAAAAGAAAATCAAGCTAATTTTTTAAAGATGTCTTTTGGCTCAAATGACAGCAAAAAAATACTTAAAGGTAAGTCAGATTACCAGATACAGTGGAAAAGCCTAATGCTAAATTGTAGAAGTTCCAGAATATAAACTTATGCCATCAGTAATATGTAACTGAGAAAGTATACTTTTGCTTTCAAATTCAATTTCTAAGGATTTTTAAAAACTTATTTTTATTTGTTTTGAGAGAGAGACAGGAGCAAGTTGGGGAAGGACAGAGACAGAGGGAGACAGAATCCCAAACAGGCTCCAGGTGTCAGCACAGAGCCTGATGTGGGGCTGGAACTCACAAACCATGAGATCATGACCTGAGCTGAAATCAACAGACACTTAACTGACTGAACCACTGAGGTGCCCCTAAGGACTTTTTATTATGTTATTGACCTCCCAAACAAAATTTAAACTTCAAAGTATTTTTGCTTTCACAATTACAGACTCAAAGCATGCAGCACATTGTTAAAATATCCCCTTCATTTCAATAGTGTTTTCAATAATATGAGTTTAACTAGATACATTAGATTCAAGGCATTAGAAAAGTAGATCAATGATGAAGCATGTAATATTTAATATAACCTGAGTTAAGAAATTACATAAAGTATATCTCAGATTAAGTAAACTTTCATATGATTTATTTAAATTCAGTGTTTTAATCCTTATCTATTAAACACCTGCCTGTTAATCGGCAATGATATTTACATAACACAGACAAAGAGAGAAAAGGCATTCTATACAAAATAAAACTTTTAACTGGAAATTCATTGAAACATTTTTAGATATTTTTTAGATATTTTTTGTTTGTTTAATTAGTATGTTAGAAACTAAAAAAAAATGGTTCTTCCCCTTTCAAGTTCCTTAGAAGTAACTTAAAGGGAAAAATAAAAAGGTAATCTGTATATTTCCTAGAAATTTTAATTGAACTTGGGATTTTGAAGGCATAGGCTGCTGACAATTTTCCTATAAAACCATTTATGATACTCAAATCTATTTGAAAATTACCTTGCACCAGTCATTCAACTTTATGTGATCTTATGATTACAAATGAACAAACCCTACAAGATTTGGTTCAGTTTGATTAAACATCCCAGGAAGAGCAGCAGTTTAATGTGAAGAGTAATTAACTGGCAGATAAAGGCTAATGAGTGTCCTCAAACCCCTAAAGACCTGTGGGTTTTATTCCTTAGATAAAAGAAGAAGAAGAAAAGAAAAAAAGCCTTTCTGTTCTATCTAAAGCAACCAAAATACATATCATACATACACATCAATACATAAAATACCAAACTCATGGTAACCTAGAGGAGAAATTACTTGTCTCTGACATAAGTAGTATGAAGTTTCAATTTATCTCATTTAAAAGAAAGACCTAATTTACATGTGTTAAGTGCTTAAGAAATAAACCTCATTATCCACAAACACGTACTAGACACCTATAGTACTGGGGCAGGGTTTAAATTTAGCATAATCCAGAGTCCAAGAGAAAAGACTGATGAATAGTTAAATAAGAGTGTATATATATTTTTTATATTTTAATATTATATTTTTTGTATTTTTGTATTTAATGCATTTGAATTATTATATCTAGGCTTTCAATTGATATACAAAGAATATTGCCAGTAAAAAATAAGGATTTTCTTTTCTGGCTATACAAGAGACCAGAAATCATATCACTTCCACTAAAAGACACCTACTATTTAAAAAATATACATATATTTTACATACATATATATACACACACACACACACACACATATATATCCTCTTCCCACCAGAGCCCGTTATTTCTGAACACTTTGTGCCATTGTCCATGAAGTTATAAGAGATGGATAGGAAGCACACTGAAACCAGTAACTAAGGATCTGAGACCTTAAGCTTACAAATTACAGCCGATAAAGTATTTATTTATAATTATTCAAACACATATTTGCCCATGACCAGTAAGAAGGATTGGGAGGTCTCCAGCCCAAGCCAGGCATGGTCCAATTCCTTGCCCATACTATCATATTTTGAAAGAACCCCCTTTTTTTTTAATTATTAGAAAAAAAGGGAGGACCTGTGGGGAGCGGCTAAGATCTCAGCTGCTTGGCCGTTTTGCTGTGGGTTTGTCACTCCCTGAAGGGAGTTGCAAATAGACAGGGGAGCGCCACTCCCTGTCAGAGAAGCCAGAAGACTAAAGATCAACCGCCTGAGGGGCCTAATACCTACCCTGCCTGCAGGCGGTTGATCTTTGGTCTCAACTAGAATCATATAGATCCTAAGTTTATTATTTTTTTTTGAGAAAACTTTATCGCCAATGAAACTGCAATCCTAACTCAGAGAAACTTGTCTTGGTGCTCTGCGCCAAGAGAAGATGAACCGCTAAAGTTATAATCCACTCCAGTTCTGATATGGCAATGGAGGATAATGTGCAAAGGAATAGCTTTCTCGAGTGCAAAGCTAGTGGCTAACCAAGTAACTTACATTTATTTATTCTTGGCAGGAAACAGGGACAGCTAAATATTTCCTATTTTCCCGTCATATAGAAGAGAGTTTTAATGAACTATGTTGTTTCTTATTTATCAATGTGAAATGAGTGATTTTGAACCAGAGGTGGTGTTATTCAGTTTATAGGTTACAAGACCATGAGAAGGAACATATGAATCCAATATGGAAGGTTGCACAACGTCCAGAACAAGGTCTAGTAATAACTTAAAAAGAGAATCGGGGGCTATATGAGGTAAAATGTGGTCTGTTACGGAAATTGGATGCATGTGAATGAGGGCAGGCAAGGGGGCAGATTGTGGCTGACTCATAATAATGTTATACCCCAAATCAGCTTTCTCCCATTTGCTTTGTAACACAGCCCCAGTTTTTGCTTGGGCACATCCCCTAGTCTGTATTTCCCAATGTCCTTTGCAGCTTTGTGTGACCTTGAAACTAAGCCACGGTTTTGTAAGCAGAAATATTATGTGGAACTTAACAGGAAGGCTGATTAAAATTGCTTACCCTCGTGTTTAGTGAACCCCTTTTGTTCTTCCTCCTTTCTACTTCCCTTTCCCTGGAAGAAAGGAACATGATGGCGGTACTAGTATTAGTATTCTATGCTGTGACCTTACCTGGAAGGCAGCCTAGCAGAGAGAAGAGTTAAATAACTTCACAAAGCTTTTGTATCATCCCAGGACTGCTTGTATTTTGTTGTTGTTGTCATTTCTGAGGGGTTTTTTTTTTCCCCATTTGGTGGTGTTTGCTTTGTTTTTATTTTAATGTGAGAGAATAAATTCTAATGTGTTGATCCAACTTATTATACGCACCTGAACCTAATCCTGTTATAAAATGTTTATATATATGCTAAGATATATATATAAAAAATATTTATATAAATGCTAAGAATCCTTTTCTTGATGGGGTCTAGAGCACAGGTAGAACTAGGAACATTACCAAAATGTTAACCTGACTTTTCAGAGGACCATTAGCTACGATAGGGAGTAATTACAAGCCTTCAGAACATTTCTCTGAAAGGATTGCACATAAGTGTACACAGGAACACGCTCTAATGTCTTCAACATTTTCCTGAATATCTAAATAATACGGAAATTAAATTAACTGTTCATTTAGATGTGCACCTAATTCAGATTTAAGAAATTAATAACTATTATCAGGTATACTCTGATTTAGATGCTATGAACTTGAAATTTCCTGATTTTAAAATAAAACCATTCCTGATAGTTTAAAAAAGTCAATTTTGAATATTTTATATATGTTATATCAAATTATTTGCCCTATATTCTCAAGCTTATTGTTACAGTTGTTAAACTAAGATGTACATGACCAGGGTTCAATATATTTTTTAAATTGCTTACTTCTTAATAAACTTCTGTAAAATTTGATGTACAGCAATTAGCTGTTGTTTCTCAAGTTTTAGAGGAGAGTAGTAGAGATACAAAACACAAATGGTTGGGTCAAAATAATAAGGGGCTCCTGGAAGGCTTAGTTGGAAAAGTGTGCAACTCTTGACCTTGGAGTTGTGGGTTCGAACCCTATGTTGGGTGTAAAGATAAACAAACTTTAAAAAATTAATAAGAAGAATAAGAAAATCTTTCCCTTCTCTTTATCATAGAGACCATGAAGAATTCTGAAATACCACACTGTGAGGTGAGAATAACATCTTTTTTGAATCTTTAGAAAATAATGCTAGAATTTGATTGGAATCTCCATATATTTGGCTCTGTAGTTTAGATGGTGACTGTCAGGCATCAGAGTGGAAATTACTAGCATATCTGCTGGCACAGCTACATTTTTAAAAATCTTATTAGTTAAATGCATTGTTTTTTCAATTTTTCAAAATTTTCCTTTATATATTTTATAGGAAACATGAAGAATAACTTAAATCTTAAATCACATTTTAGACTGTTAATAAAGACATCTTTGTTTGAGAGAGAGAGATCAAGGCCTATTGTAGTTCTCCAAGTCACATTCAGATGTCTTGCAATAGCTAGTCAGATATTCTCAGATATCAAATAAAAGTTATTTAACTGTAAACAATTAAATTGATAGAGAACTTGTTCCTTTAACAGACCTTCCCATTTAATATCATAATGGAATATTTGAACACAAAACAAGAAAGTCTACTTTTGAGTAAGAGAGAGTGTTAGCAGCAGGTCAATGTTGCTGCTAAAAACAACTAAAAATCTATACAATTACAAAAATTATAAATTCAACGCATCAGAAAGCTGACAATGTTAACGACTTTGTGCCAAGCAATCATTTTAAGTAGGATAAAAAGAGAATTGATTATAAAAAGAAACACTGATAAATTATACTTCGTCAAATTTAAGTTTTCCTAAAAAGGAAATCCACAGAAAAATAGCATCAAGCATATATAAATAAAAGAGTTACATCCAGAGAATATAAACTACTGCTAAAGCTCCATTATAAGAACAAAGACAAATTCTTAAAAGATGGATGGATTATGGGGCACCTGAGTGGCTCAGTCGTTTGAGTGTCTGACTTCAGCTCAGGTCATGATCCCATGGTTCATAGGTTTGAGGCCCCCATTGAGCTCTGTGCTGACAGCTCAGAGCCTGGAGCCTGCTTTGGATTCTGTGTCTCCCTTTCTCTCTGCCCCTCCCCAGCTCATGCTCTCTCTAAAAAACCAATACACATTAAATTTTAAAACAATGGATCGATGACTTAAGTAGACATGTCAGCAGACAGTATGTACAGATGGCAAGCACATGAAAAGAGAGAAATGCCAGTTAAAACCACCTATAATATATTATTGTATATCCATTAGAAACTCTAAACTTAGTAAGACTTGTAATGCAACATGTTGGTGAAGATGTGTAGCAACTGGAACTTTAATACGTTTCTGTTGGGAACACACATGGCACAATCACTTTGGAAAATAACTTGGCAGATTTTTATAGAGTTAATGTTGACCTAGTGGTTCCACTCTAGATGCTTACCAAAGAGCAATGAAAAAAATAAAATTGACCGAAGTCAAAGTAGAAAATTCTAAACCAAATTATTAGTAAAGCTACCCAGTGGTGTATAAAAGGACAAATTATCTACAGATATTTCACAACCAAATGTGAATGGTAAAATGATAGAGCTTTGGAAGAAAGCATAGGAGAACATCTTCATGGCCTTGGAGTAGAAAAATATTTTTAACACAATATGAAAAGGACTAACTATAATGAAAACTTTTTAAAATGGATTATTTTATGGTATGACACCATAAATAGTAAACAGGGAATTCTGTGGGTGTGTGTTTTGGAGGGAGGGTATTCTCAATACCTATATCTCACTAAGTAAGGACTCTTATTCAGGATAACTCCTACAGAATCCTATAAGTATTTGGAAAGACAGACAATAGTCTGGGAGAAATAACAAACAAACATTATACACAACAGTAATGGGTATATGAAAAGATGTTTTATTTTTATTAGTCATCTAAGAAATGCAAATTAAACCACGGTGTAATCCCATTGAACATTCCCTGGAATGGCTGAAAAAAAAAAAAAACAAAGTATCAAGCTGGCAGGGATTTAGCATTAGGTCCCTCATATATTGTTGACTGAGTGTTGATATGTATAATATCTGCACGTATATGGAACTGTATATCTATAACATTATATATATGTCTATATAATTTGTGTGTGTGTGTGTATATATATATATATATATATATATACACACAATAGAAAAGCATATATCTATCAAATTAAAACTGTGTACACAAATGTTCATAGTAACATTAACTGAAATAATCCAAATCCAGCAACTGCATATATTCCCCCAAAACAATAGAATGGACAGATAAATTTCTACCTATTCAAAAGTGGAATAGGAGGCTATGACAATAAGAGCAAATCACATGACAACTCTATGCAAAAATATTGATAAATCTCATACATAAAATGTTGAGTGAAAGGACCCAAACACAAAATAATACAAAATGTAAAATTCAGTATTCATAAAGTTCTAAAACATCACATGCTGTTCTGTGATTGTAAAGATAAAATAGACAATGCTATTCTGTGGTTGTAGAGGCTGGCTCAGTTAGTTAAGTGTCTAACTTTAGCTCAGGTCATGATCTCACAGTTCATGAGTTAGAGCCCTGTGTCAGGCTCTGTGCTGACAGCTCAGAGCCTGGAGCCTGCTTATGATTCTGTGCCCTTCCCCCATTCATGCGCTCGCTCTCTCTCTCTCTCTCTCTCTCTCAGAAATAAGTAACATTAAAAAAAAAAAGACGATAGGGGCACCTGGGTTGAGCGTCTGACTTCAGCTCAGGTCATGATCTTCACGATTTGTGGGTTCAAGCCCCATGTTGAGCTCTGTGCTTACAGCTTGCTCAGAGCCTGGAGCCTGCTTCAAATTCTGTGTCTCCTCTCTCTGCCCCTCCTCCATTCACATTTTGTCTCTCTCTGTCTCTCAATAATAAATGTAAAAAAAAAAAAAAAGATGATGGTAGATATTTGGGGAGTTACCTGGAGAGGGATATGATGGAGGTTTCTGAGATGCTCCACAGGCTCTCTTCTTGATCGGGGTATTAAGTGTGTGGTACTTCGTGAAAACTTATCAAGCCATGTACTTCTGAGATGTACATTTTTCTGTTTGCATACTATATGCTTCAATATTTTTTAATATAACAACTAAAATACTTTGGATATTTGAAAAAAATAAATACATAAAAATCTGTGAGGCTTATATAATACAAAAGAGAAAGCCACTTATAATCAAAAAAATCTTTTCACCATCTAAAGTAGCTGTGATATTACAATTCTACAGAAAATAAATCCTGTTAGTTAAGAGAAATAGGTGAATGGAGATCCAGTATTACACAGCAACCAAATAGCTTTACTTGATGTGTTTACTTCTTTGTAGAAGAGTACAGTGCAGTAAATATGAATGGAGAAAAGCTTTAGAAAATATTGTCATTTTATGGTTACTGGATGCAAAATTGTAGGCAACAAAATTTTCTTAAGATACAAAAATATCACACTGCCCAGTATTTCTGGTTTCAAGAGAGAAAGAATGTAACTTTAAAAGGAGTAAATAAAGTGGTCTCCACCCTTACTTGTTGAGTTATTTCAGCAGTGCTAGGAATTGAAAACCAAAACATTCTGTATCTGTCCATATGATGTAATAGGAAATACACACCAAAAATGTTTCCTGTGAGTCAAATAGTGACTTTCTCCCCTCTCTTTTTTTTTTTAAGTGTTTATTTTAATCAGCCCGGGCTCACCCGTGTCAGGTACGCTCCTTAATCCCCATCACCGATTTCCTTCATCCTCCTACCCCCCTCCCCTCCGGTAGCCATCAGTTTGTTCTCTATAGTTAAGAGTCTGTTCTTGATTTCACTCTCTCCGTTTCTATCTCTGTTTTGCCTCTGCTTGTTTGTTTTGTTTCTTAAATTATACATATGCTTGAAATCATATGGTATTTGTCTTTTCTGACTGACCTATTTCACTTAGCATAATACTCTCTAGCTCCATCCATGTCATTGCAAATGGCAACGCTTCATTATTTTTGGTGGCTAAATAATATTCTGTTGTATATATTTATATATACCACATATTTATCCATTTATCAGTTGATGGACACTTGGGTTGCTTCTATATCTTGGCAATTGTAAATAATACTGCAATAATCATAGGGATGTAAGTATCCCGTTGAATTAATGTTTTTTGTATTCTTTGGATAAATACCCAGCAATGTGGTCGCTGGATTATATGGTAGTTCTATTTTTAACTTTTTGAGGAACCCCCATTCTGTTTTCCACAATGGCTTCACCTGTGTGTATTTCTACCACCAGTGTAAGAATGAGTAAAATAAAGACTTTAAATCAAACTTCCCCTTTATAGAGAACACAGGTGTTTGAGGCTGAATGGATTTATATATTGAAGTTCCAACCCCCATTTGATGGTATTAGGAGGTAGGGCCTTTGGGAATTGATTAGGTCCTAAGGCAGTACCCTCATGAACTGGACATTTGCGCTACAGAAGGGAGCCCCAGAGAGCTCTCTCAACCCCTTTCTGCCATGTAAGGACCCAGCAAGAAGTCAGCTGAAGGGCCATCTATGTACCAGGAGATAGGTCTCACCGTCGTCAGACGCTAATTCCGACAGTGTCTTGATCTTGAAATTCCCAGCCTCCAGAACTATGAGAGAGAAATTTCCATTGTTAGTAAGTCACCCAGTCTACGGTACTTTGTTGTAGCAGCCTGAGCTAAGACAACAAGAGTGGAGAAACATTAGTATGATCATTTGGTAACTTGAATACAATATATATATTTAGGATATGACTTTTAAGTACTAAAATATGCTTCTTTATTTAGAAAGCATAAAATATTTCATAGTGAAGTTTCATAATGTCAATAATTTACATCAGAATTTTAGCAAAAGTAGATACAAAAATGGAGGAAAAGTGAATACTTAATCAAGTTAATGTGAGTGTACATTACATAATTTCTCTATATTCTTGTGGGTTATTCTAATATTTATGTAGAGTATGTTTCAGAGAGTTTTAAATTTTTTTGATGTTTTTATTTATTTTTGAGAGAGAGAGACAGCATGAGCAGGGGAGGGTCAGAGAGAGAGGGAAACACAAAATCTGAAGATAGGCTCCAGGCTCTGAGCTAGTTGTCAGCACAGAGCCTGATGCCAGGCTCGAACCCACGAACCATGAGATCATGACCTGAGCCAAAGTTGGACACTTAAAACCGACTGAGTCACCCAGGCGCCCCTGTTTCTGAGAGTTTTAAACAAATATCTCAGAGCCAGTTAACCATCATCATATATTTATAAAATCTAGGAATGCCCTCTAATGTTTTGGAACTTTGTAGAGTTTGCCTTGTTTTTTGTTTTTGTTTTTTGTAGTGATATGTGCATACTAAGATGTACAAATCTGAGGTAATTTGCTATTAGATGCTGTTCTTGATTACTATTCACATACACTGTCTATAGGAAAAAAAAGTCTCATACCCGTCAATAATGTTATTTTATGTTTATGATTATACTTTTATCACATGTATGTATGCCTGGTAGTTCACAAAGCAACTAAACTTGTGGGTACTGACTTTTTTTTTTCAGTCAGGCTTCTTGTTTGTTTCGATAGCTGTGTGACAAGGCAATTCTGTCATCCATGAGTGACCTGAATAATTTATTGATAAAATCAATAAATCACGAATTGGCATAAATAAATGCAAATGTTCCCTAATTGCAGATTACTTGAAGGTTTTTTATTTTTATTTTAATACATTAGTGGGGGAGTGAATCTGCCTATCATTCTTTTCACTTATCATCACCAGACAGACAGATAATGCCTTAACCCATACTATCATTATGCCAAAATGAATTTTACAAGATAATACTACATTTTATTTTATGTTGAACATTAAGAGAATGATTATGTGTTTTAATATTACTGTTAATGATAGACTTCAATGGAAAATATCTCCTTCCTCTCTTGATCTCTGGTGATCCATTGTCTGTGACTTCTCAAGAGTCTCTAATGTTTTTAGCTCTGGGAGTTTAATGCCGTGACTCTCTGGATGAATGAGGAAGGTAGCATGCTCCTGAGGTAGTCTGAAATAAAAGCTCAGAGAGAAAAGAAAGCTACTTATAGTTGTTTGCTAAGGTTGGAAAATTTCCCAGACTGTTAGTTTCTTATTCTAGCATTAAAATCTAGCTAAATTCATAGTCTTAGTCATAGCTTGGATTTATTTCTAAATTTGGTGTCTGGGAGAAATACTGTGCAAAATGTATTTTGTGTTTTGCATCATTTGCTGCATATTTAGTGTGAGAAGATAAAGTATTTTCCTTTAGATATGTGTGTGTATGTTTGTGCTTCCATCTTCTATTACTCATTATCTTTCACTGTTCTAGAAGAAAACTAAGTAAAAGGAAAAAAAAAATTTGATCTGCTACATTAACTTACATTGATTCAATGGTAGCTACAGCCAAGGCTTTTAAAGTGAATAGGTAATTATCCCATTGTGAGTCTTTCCAAAACAAATGCCTGCACACACAGAATAGGCTGATTGGCCCACAGTGCTGATGTTCTACTTTGCAAAGATCTTAGAAATGCTGAGTTCTCTGATTCTGGGCTCAATATAGAAGATTTGGTAGTGTTTAACTTTTTTTTTTTTTTTTTAGGAAAAATTATCAAATGGTTTTCTATTTTGTATCATCCAATCCCTTTTGTTTTAAGGGAGTTTTAGAAATACAAAGAAAAACCAGTGTCTGACTACAGAGGCAATGCACAAGGTAGGATAGGAACACTCACATCTATTACGCACCTACCCTGTAGGCAGTGTGATAAATTCTTTTAGGAAGTTATCAATAGAACAATACTATGAGGAGAAAATATCCTCACATAGTAAATGAGGTGATAGAGACCAAAACACTTAAGAAATGTGACCTTATCTTGTACTTAAGACACTCAAGCCATGCCGTTTTGATGCCAACCCTCCTGCATCCATCAATAGCAAATATTAGTGAGTAGTTAAATAATTTAAATATTATATGTAAAGGGTCATGCATTAGCTTTTAGTTAACTATATCTGTGAACATCACTTTTTGGTTCGTCATTTTGTATGCTAGGTAAACGAGAAGAAATATGCACTGCTTGCCTAGAGGTGGCTTACATTGAAGTGCAGTGGAACATAGGTAAACAAATAATTGTAACTGGTCTCCTGCCATAGGAGAAGTAATTTGAATGACTAGAAAGAGAAGGAAATTATGCAAAGAGTCAGTGATCTCTAAATAAGATTGTTAATGATAAAAGAGTCTGTTAGTCAGAAGAGGCATTTCAAGGGGTTCCAGACACTTATAAAACAAAGCACAGAGCATAGAATCACTTGACACAGGCAGAAAACAACTAGAGATTAGATTCTGCTGTCATCCAATTGACGGAGGCACGTAGTAAGATATTTTATTGAAATGGTTGGCAGGGTTCTGATAACGGGCTTATACACAGCATTAAGGAGACTGGACTCCAATCTGTAGGTTATAAGAACTACTGGAAAATGTCAGCATTGTACTGATATATGAAGATTTTCATTTCAGAAATGTAACTCTGGCAATGATATGGATGAAGGGAAGAGATGTAACTAATGACAGTGAGATCAATAGGGAGATTATGAAAGGTCAAGTCATTTCTAATTTTCTTTATGTGTCAACTTCATTCATTTGTTGCCCTCTCTATGGTATTGAACACTGTTGTCAATCTTTATTTCCAAAACAGTTCTTTTTGTTCCTGTGATCCTTTCCAAAGGAATCTCTAAAATCTACACTTTATTTAAGAAAAAAAAAATTTGGCGCCTTCTATTGTTTATTTTCAATATGTATTGAATTCTTCCAGTGTGTCAAGCAGAAGCTGGGTGATTTGGATGCATCATTAACTTAATACATCAGTATTGTGTGAGGAATTATGCAAGTATGCCAAGTTATTGTTTAGAATCATATAGCTAATAAGTGGTTTATCTTGGAAGATTACACTATTTTGATAAATCTGTTTTATGAGTGATGTGTCTTTTTCAATGAACTGAAATTAGACTTCATATCTTCATTCCTTTATGTATTCAGTCAACATATTTTTGAGTATTTATTATGTTCCAAGCAGCATGCTACATTCTGGTATTTAGTGTTAAGATATTCATGAAATGGTCTCTCTGTGAACAAACAATAGTATGTAACACCTACACTGACTTATGTATGACATAAGCCAAAAGCAAATTCTATGATTTACATAACAGGTGTCATCACAGATGTAGATTTGTTCATAATGGTGGGAGAATATAGTGCAGTGGACATACTCATTTTTAGGAGTGAAAGTGTGCATTATACCAGAAGAATGAAATTCCTTGAGTTAGTTATGAAAAATACGTCAATTTTTAGTCATTATAATTTTCCCCCAAGGCACTTTTAGCAATATGTGATACTCAGAAGCTGAGCATGTTGGTAAAATTGGAGTCAGGGCTCAAATATACATTATTGACCTCTCTAGGAATAGTAAATTGCAGAGGGCCACTTGCTGGTTTTGTTTCTGTCTCCAGGCTTGTGTCTGTTACAGACAATAGAAGAGGGGGATATAGGATAGACATAAGCCTACTAGAAATCTTATAAGACCAGGGCTTTTATGTAGGAAGGGAAATGTCATAGAGTCAGAAGTAATTAAGTACCATAACTTCAAGGGTCAGAAGTAATTCAGTACCATTTTGAAGAAGAAGGTTCCTAAATTAAAACCTTAATGGTGGTACCACCTGTAAGTTTAAACGGAAGTACTTCATGGGAAGGAGTGGTGGATGTGGGGTGGGGAGAAGTCTGACTGCATATGGACTGTCTTCAAATGGTGATATTTACTAAAACTCTCTACTGGGGAAGCTGTAAAATAGGCTACAGAAGTATGGGCGTATAAAAATTGGTTGGTATTATGAAATTTTGGAGAGTTTTTAGTTGAAGATGTAAATGTGGTTATTTTTACTGGGTGAGTAATATAGGTGAATTAGATACCAGTGATTTCGAAATGAATCAGACATGATATTCAATCTCAAGAAATGTTTATTGTATTTTCTAACCAAGTATTTAGGATAGTTCATTCTAGTAACATTTGAAGATACCTTGAGTAGTGATTGTCATAATTAAGAGATGAGATATAATTTTACATGAGTTTTCAGTTTCTACACTCTGACCTGCTGAAACCAAGGCTATATTCTATTTATATTCTATTTTTTTAAGTTTATTTCTTTTGATAGAGAGCACATGCAAGCTGCGTAGGGACAGGGCCAGAGGGGGAAGGGCAGAATCCCAAGCAGGCTCCACACTGTTAGCGCAGAGCCAGATGCAGGGCTTCAACTCATGCACTGTGAAATCATGACCTGAGCCAAAACCATGAGTTTAACTCACTGAGCACCCCAGGCACTCCAAAGCTATATTCTAAAGGTCATTCCATTTATTGAAAAAGTAAACTCGTGTTGGGTGTAAGTATACACACACATTTAATGATCTGAGCTCTAAAAACTAGTATGTACATTCAAAATATAATTACCAATAAAAAGTTACCTTGCAAATTTATGTACTTGGGGCCTCATAATATCTGTAGTCTGTTCTATAAACACATTTTGACAGGGATCCACCCTACTCAGAACTATTCTTTGGAATATTTTTTAAATTAAAAATATTTAGTTATAAATATTTTATTTATTGTACAAGCATCTTTCATATTTTTGCCATTTTGTAGCTAAGAATTATTTTTTCTTAAGTATAATATTAGAACATGGGAGGACATATGATATAGGTCAATCCATGCAAATATTTCTCACTTATTTTTCCTTTAAAGTGAATGATTTCACTGTTTGAATTTCCTTACCAGGAACCCTTAAAAGTGAGTCAGTGGACTGCTACTAATTCTAAAGACTAGTATCTATCATACAGTATTCCTGCACATCCATGCATCTGTATACCATATAGTGAGGGACTGCAGCATAGAAATCAGAATTCAGGGACATATGTATGAATTCTAAAACTTACTAGTGTAGGACCTTGAACTTTATTCACCTAAATACTCCTTGGGAACAATAGCACCTACCTTCCAAACTTAGAGTTTGAAGGAAAACTAAGTAAAGCAATGTGTAAAATTTGTGTATCATAGTTCTTAATGTAGATCTAAAAGGAGTTATGGTAAAGACAGTGGTAGTTCCCAGATAGTTCATTGTTCTCCACATTTGCCAACATTTTTCAGGTAAAAATGATTAGCTCTTATCATTTGGCTTTGGGTAGAGTTGGTATGTGTCATTCAGAGACAGGAGTGTGAAGAAATGATAGATAACCATTTACCTATCTATCTACCTTTTCTAGCTCCTTATGAAATGTTGTTTTGAGTATGAGATGATTGCATGGTACATGCTTTGAACAACTAGAAGAATGGAGTTGTTAGCAATTAAGAAGAGAAAAGCTCTGCAAGGGACAGATTTGGAGATTTAAAGTTTGAGCTAGCAATTAGATATCCAAGTAGAGATATCATATATTGTCCATTAAATTCATAAGTATAGTCTTGCAAATAATTCTGGACTGGAGGTAGAAACATGAGACTTGGCATACAGTTGGTCTGAGATTATAATTACCAAGAAATGGATAGAAACGATGAATAGGATGGAATTTTGGGTCTCTTCAACATTATGAGGTAGGTAAAACAGGAAGAATTAGTAAAGACTCAGAAAAACAACCAGAACATGAAAAGAAATCCAAGGAGTATGTGATGTACCAGAAATCAAGCAAAGAAGGTAAACCAAGAAAAAGGAAATTATCAACTATGTCAAATGATGCTGATTGATAACTCAGTAAAAACACGGAGTAAAAATTTTGACCACTGAGTAAGCAAGATGAGGTTTCCATTGTTTATTGTGGTATAGCAAGCCGTCTTAAAATTCAGTGCTTAAAACATAAACTTAGTATTATCTCACTGGTTATATGTGTTAACTCTTTTGGATGATTCCCACTTGGGGTCTCAGGCAGTTGCCTGGGATTTATAATTAGATATAAATAATTTATAATTAGGTATAAATAGGAGCTTTAGTCATCTGAAAACTGACTCGTCTGAACATCCGTGAAAGATCATTCACACGACTAGCTAGTAGTTGATAGTTACCGTCAGCTGGATGCTCAACTTGGGCTGCATTGGAGGCAGATGAGTGACTTCCCAAAGATGTTCATGTCCTAATCCCTATTTCCTGCAAATGAGCTATGTTATATGGTAAAGGAAAATCAAGGTAGCAGATGGAATTATGGTTGCTGATCAGCTGACCTTAAGAAAGGGATAATTTCCTGAATTATCTCACTGATGGAAATGTCATCACAGAAGTCCTTACATGTAGAAGAGTAAAACAGAAGACTCACTATGAAGGGAAGTGATGTGAGAAAGACTCAACCATTTGGCTTTGAACATTGAGGAAGAGAACCACCAGTCAGGGAATGCAAGTGACTTCTAGAAACTGGAGGAAACAAGAAAGTTGATTTTCCCCTAAAGTCTCCAGGAAAAAAAAATGTAGCCCTGCCAACATTTGATTTTATCTCAGTGAGGTGCATTTTGGAATTGTGATTTAGAGATCTGAAAGACAACAATTTCTGTTGTCATTTTAAGATAGTAAGTTTGTGGTAATTTGTTGCATAACAGAAACTAGTAAAGGCTGTCAAATGAATCACCTACTTGTCACCATCCTATCAGGCCTAAGTGCCACTGACTGCTGGGACTGGTTACAAGAGGCAGCACCTTGAGAAATAGTGACCCAAGAGATCCAGGCAGAAGCTACAAGGCTTTTCAAAATACAGTGGCAGAAGTCTCGGAGTGCCACTTCTGCTGAGTGCTGTTGATCCAATAATGACTAAAGTGAGCCCAGATTCATGGTTAACTGAGATGGCCTACATCTGTAAGTGCACACTTGTACGGAAAAGAAGGAATTGATGGCAGACATCCTGAAGAATAAACTACCATGAAGAAGGACCACCACATTGTTGAACTGAAAGTCTGATGAGAGTGGATTAAGGGAGAATCAGAGAAACAAATCTAAGAAAAGCTTAGATAATTACTTTTAGAAACCTTATGCAAAGACAAACACTATAATTTGGCAGTGGTAAGAGAAATGGCATCGAAGAAATGGATGAGAAAAATAACATGTTTGTGTGCTAATTGTAATGATTCCTTAAAGATCCATTTTTTTCATTTATATAGATATACATGTCAAGATATTATAAAATTAGTATGACCAGTACACACCATATAAAAGTACTTAAGTATATTCTGAAGAAATCCAATTTTAGCTTTGGTTCCAAGGAAGCAGATTCTGTGACCAAAGTTTCTCTCATAATATCATGAAGGTACATGCTATGGACCGAATTGTGGTCAGTCCAAATTTCATATGCAGCACCCCTAATCCTCATTGTGACTGAGTTGGAGATAGGGTCTTTAAGAAGATGATTAAAGTTAAATGAGATCATGAGGGTGGTGCCCTGATCTAATAGAACTGGTACCTTTATCTGAAGAGGAAGAATCCCAGAACCTCTATCCACCATGTCCAGACACAACGTGAAGGCAGCTGTCTGCAAGCCACTGAGGAAGGTCTCTCCAGAATTTGGACAGGCTGGCCTGGATCTCCGACTTCCAGCCTCTAGTAATGTTAGAATATAAATTTGTTGTTTAAGTGACCGAGTCTATGGTATTTTGCTTTGGCAGCCTGAGCTGATTAAAGTAGTTTGCAAACTCTGGGAGGTAGGATTGGAGGAAAGGGAAAATGAGTTTGAGAAAGAGAGAAAATGGCAAGGGACATTACTAAACTGACCACTGCATATTTTAAGCATAGCTGCATAGCTGGTAGGAATTCCTGGGTGGCTCTTGGTTAAGTGTCTAGACTTCAGCTTAGGTCATTCTCTCTCTCTTCTTGAGTTCAAGCCCCACCTTGGGCTTTCTGCTGTCAGGCCAGAGCCCATTTTGGATCCTCTGTTCCACTCTTTCTCTGACCTTCCCCTGCTGGTTCTCGTGCTCCCTCCCTCCCTCCCTCCCTCCCTCCCTCCCTCTCTCTCTCTCTCAAAAAAAAATCAGTAAACTTAAAAAAAAATGACTGAACTTCTTCCAGTGCATAAACTCCCTAATGAAAATAAATTAATACATCTTTTGTTATAATAGTTTATTGTCAAATCAGTTTCCATATAACACCCAGTGCTTCTCCCCACAAGTGCCCCCCTCCATGACCATCACCCCTTCCCCCCTCTCCCTCCCCCTTCAGCCCTCAGTTTGTTTTCAGTATTCAATAGTCTCTCATGATTTGTGTCCCTCTCTCTCCCCAGCTTTCTTTCCCCCTTCCCCTCCTTATGGCCCTCTGTTAGGTTTCTCCTATTAGACCTCCCTCGTGCAAATATATGGTATCTGTCCTCTACCTGACTTATTTCACACAGCATGACATTCTCAAGGTCCATCCACTTTGCTACAAATGGCCAGATTTCATTCTTTCTCA
>PJEM01016687.1:0-24846 GCA_004023845.1 Helogale parvula | reverse complement strand
AACTTGACCTACTTTACCCAGCCAAGCAGAGTCCAACAGCCTAGACAGAGGCTGAGTTCTCTTCAATCCCATGACTGGATTTTCCTTGACCCCTCAGCACTGCAAGGTTCTAAGGCTGGGAAGCATGGTGGAATCAGGCTTCTGTGTCTGTCCAAAGATTCTGAGAAGGATAACACATCAGGCCAGCACCGTTGTTACCTTGCAGTGAAGAGCCTGCATGTCCCATCACCCTCAGGGACTCCCTGTCACAGGCACTCTAGAGAAAGCTCCCACCCTTGTCACTGTACCTCTTCCTCTGCTTGGCTCTGTTTCTGCCTAGCTGTAGGAGTGGGGGCCGAGCAGGTCACTCCCACCCAGGGCTTTTAATGAGAGGTTTTGTCATCCCCAGGCAGCAATGATGAATAATTAGTGAAGGAAGCCCAGGAAATGTTGTTTTTTTCCGAGATGAGTCCCTTGACAGTGGGAGAGGCAGAGAGGACTGTATCTTACTATGGGAGTAATGGGGGTGGGATGTCAGTCGTGCAGGAGAGGAGGAAGAGGAAGGCTACATGAGTACATGAGTTCCTAACAGAATTCATGAAGATCCTTGCCAAGGCCACTTTGCCACTTAGAAGTTAAGCCTACTTAGGCTGGTGCAAATCCCTAGTAATCTGTTGCCTTTTGCCCCGTGAAACAGCGATCTCTTTATGACCAAGTCCTATCTCCAGAGAGCAGGGTTGTAATCTCTAAAGGTGGTGGCTTGTTTTTTTATTCATTGGACTTTAAAAATTATTTAGTTCTCTGAAGGGAAAGGGGACAGATTGGTAGAAGGAGTGACATGCATTCCTGGTCCTCATTTGGGTGCCAAGGAAAATAAACAAACTCACTGAAGCCCTTTCCAGCTTGCACTGAATCTGAGCGCATATCCCTTGGTAGTTGGGGGGTGGTGGAATGGGGAGGGGAGGCTAATTCCAGACAGCACCTTTGTGGAGAAGACATCAAAAGGTTTTTCTGCAAAGTTATGTGTTTCTACTTCTGACAGTACATGAGAGATGCCAAGTTCCTCCAAGTTGGCAATTTCAGATATAGCACCAGGGCTCTATATCATTCTTGTCTGAATAGAAGGCTGCAGTCCTTTAGTGGGAATTGACACATGACACAAAACAAAGTTTCCAATACTTTGTATGCAAAGAGGCCAAGTGGCTTATGCTCTGGAGTTTTAGAATCAGAAAAGAGTGAATTTTAGTCCCAGCTCTACTACTTGGCTGTGTGACCTTAGGCAATTTGTATCACCTCCTTGAACCTCAGTGTCCTTATCTGTAAAGTGAGTAATAGTAACAGAACTCCCTCTTTGGATTGCTTTGAGGATCATGGGGAGATAAGTGAACTGTAAAACTTTGTACCTGTGTAAGGGATATTGATTAGTAGAAAGGCACATTTAACAACCCACATTCTCTCACTTGGGCCTCTTCTGACAAATTGATTTGCCATTGTTGGGGATAAAGCATGTGGCCAAGGAACTAATTCTGTGAAAAACTAACTGGCATTTGGGGATGCCAAATAACGACTTTAATCTCAATAGCACTTCCCTAACACCAGAGGAAGAGGGAAGCAGGCTCTGAAGTCCAAGAGATGTGGGTTTGGTACCAGGCTTTGCCATTTATTAACCATGTGAATTTGCAAAAATTAATTAACATCATTGAGCCTCAATATTTTAATCTATGGAATGGAATTGAATAATAGTGTCTATCCCTCAGTGTTGTCATAAGGTTTAAATGAGAGTGTAATTAGGAAATACTTAACACAGGCTTTGGGGGGGGAAAAAACCAGGCCCTGGTACATAGTCATCATTCAATAAAGGAAAGCTGTAGATGCTGTTGCTGTTATTTCAAATGAGATCTGAGATCATACATATAGTAGGCATCATTCAAAAAAACCTTCGCTAGGGGTGACTGGGTGGCTGAATTCGGCTCAGGTCATGATCTTACGATTCATGAGTTTGAGCCCCTCATCGGGCTCTGTGCAGACCGCTAGCTCAGAGCCTGGAGCCTGCTTCAGATTCAGATTCTGTGTCTCTTTCTCTCTCTGCTCCTCCCTTGTTCACTCTCTGTCTCTCAAAAATAAAAAAAATAAAAAAATAAAAAAACTTCACTAAATGCATACTGTGTGCCAAGCAGGGACTGGAGACCCAATGGTGAGCAGCATTAAATGTGGCACCTGCCCTCCTGAACTTTAGTGTAGTGATTTTCAGTAAATGTTTGGTGAGTGAGTGACTGAAAGCAAGATTCCACCCTGACTCAGAAATTAATAATTGTAAGTTATTAAGGTCTTGCGCATTGAGGCTGAAGGTGAGATGATCATTTTTCCAAAATCTGGGTCTCAGCTGCTAACTAAGGGAATGGGAAGTGTGTGCAGATAGTATCAGATACAGAAGGAGATACAGAGGAAGGAAGAAAATGCTTTTAAGGAAGAAGGAGTGTCCAGTTCCCTTTGCAATAGGGGAAACCAAACCTACTAAGAACAAATTGAACAAGTAACTTTCACTAGCTGTGGACGTGAGTAAAACTCCTGAGGCTTCCTCTGTGTTGTTCCTCCCAAACTCACTGCTTCCCTTTTCCTTGTCAGAGCATGCATTTAGGAAAGGATCTAAGAATTTATGTACACTGCTGTGGTATAGGGCCAGTATGAGATGCCTGGAGACTAGCCTTGGGTCAGATTTTTGAGGCAAGGCCCAGACTATTATGTGGGTCAGTAAATCTGCTGTAGCCTCATCTCCAGCTCTAGCCTCAGTTTCCTAGGAAACACAGTTACCAAAGCAGTCACCAATGAGAGTTATATAGCCGCTATGACTTGAAGGGCAGCTCACCTTGGCAGTTGGCTGTCTGTCCATGAGAGTCAGTGTCCTTTTGTGGACAGACTGAAGCAAACAAAGGCTGTGGCAATGGTGACTTGGAGAGGCCTGGCAAAGCAGAGTTGGATATCAGATTAGCTAAGTTGCCCAGAACTTTTCCTGAGGAGTGTGCCTCATGTTTCTGGGAGAGAGTTACATTCTCACCAATGACCAGCTACCTCCTGGGCAAGTTGAAAGTGGATACCTTCTGATTTTTACTTTCTATCTCTTCCTTCTGCTTTTGGCCAAAGAAGGAGCAAATCACTTTGGGTTGCGAAGGGCTGACTGCTCCCCTCTGCCCCGTCCCACTAAAGGGTTCTTCAGACTGCAGAGACTTGTCTGAGGGGAATAGGGAAGAGAGTGGAAAGGATTGGCATTCATCAGGAACTTTGAGGATTAGTCCAAGTTGGCACCGGAGGCCCTCCCCACCCTCCCAAGAGAGTTCCTAAGAGGTGCTGCCTAATGAAAACCTGCTCTCCCTCATCTCAGTGTTCCCTTTCCTCCCTCTGCTGCTTCCTCCTCCTTCAACTGCCACATCTTTCCAGGGCCAGTTTAATTTGCCCAGTATTGAAATCATCCCAGGCAAAGCAGCCTGCCTCCTCTCTTCACTAACAACTGGATTGAGGACTGAAGAGGCCTGGAGGCTTACTGGTTGCCATGGTGAGGAGTAGGCCCTGAGAGGATTAAGGAGCTGGGAGCCTGAGCATTTATGTTTGTTGGTTTTGATGAGTTCTGTTTGCTTTTCTTCCCCAAGCCTACTTCCTCTTCATTCCCCTTCCCTGAACCCCTCCAAACTCTCAAACCACTAAAGCAGAAGGAGATTACTAGGAGCAAAATCAGCTCCTGATACAGGCTACTAAATACTGGCTGCCCTGCTAAGAATAATTGGTATGTGTTTTGCAATGCAGACTCCTGGGAGGGCCACGTTTGGGCCACAAGATGTTTCACCTTTGTGGCATGACGCAGCATCCTGAGGCAGAGGGGAACTGGTGAGGAGGAGGGTTAGCTGAAGCTCTCTAAAGCCTCCATAGTTTTTCCTTTCTGGCCACAGAATATGAAAGACATATTTGAGACAAACTCAAACCAAGAATTTGGGCTGAGGGAGGCCTCTAGAAACAGGGAGGCAGCTCAGTCCTGGCAGTCAGGGAACTTTTGTTGAGTGTATTGCACAACCCCAAGATCCTTTTTAACTGAATTTCAGGCACCCAGTCTACTACATCTCCTTCCGTCTGCTGCCCTCTTGCCACTGGTAACCAAGATAGAGCATATTTGTGGAGAAAATATGCCTATCTTAGAGGGCCTTGAGGCTATTATATTATTGTTCTATAAATAGTTACCTTCACTTCAGACCATTGTTCTGAGAAGGAAAACAGCTGATTCAGAGAGATTTTGTGAACTAGGTGCCTGGATTCTAGTCAAAAATGATCTTGTTTCCTTCTTAATTGGTACCCTGGGGCCGAGGAGCTATATGAAGGGAATGCTGGGAAGGAAACCCTGAGTGCACCAGCAAGGCCAGATCATGGCAAATGGTCATGTCTCAGTGGTTCCTATGTCCTCTTTTATCCAGTGGCAACTACATAAACCTAGCTTGATTGGATGAACTTATCAGGGTGAAGGCATCCCAGCATCCCTAGATCAAACTGTTTATCCATCCTAACCTGGGAATAGGGATCCTGATCTCTTTTTAACCCTCCAAACTTGTATTCTCAGCTTCCAAGGTCTATATTTATCCTCACCTAGGTGTTATTGAGTGTATACTCTCAAGTCTTTGTGTCCATGTTTTGTTCTCCCAGAGAGACGGCATGTTTTCTGCAGGTTGGCTCTATGTCAAAAACTCCACTAGACTCCCTCTTCAGTGTTTTGGAACACAGTAGGGGCTTGGTAAATAGGTCTTGACTTACTGCTCAAGAACCAAAGGCCACATGAAAGGTCCATGCTATGTGAAACCAACATAATGTAGCAATAGTGGGAAAAATTTCTTATTATATAGAAAAATAAGATTAAATATGCTTACTTCATGCCATATACAAAATACACTTTAGAGGTACTGAAGACTTAAACATGACAGGCAAAACTATGCAACTAAATAAAAAATGTAGAAGAACTTCTTTGCAGCACTGGGGTAGAAAAGTGTGGAGAGACACACATCATAAGGGCAAAAGTGGATGGATTTGATTAATGTCCATTAAAAGTAAAGATTTCTAAGAGGGACACAATGGGCAAATCAGAGGCGGCAGATTTGGAGAAAATATTTGTAATGTATATAAGCAAAATAGGTAAATATCCAGAATATGTAGGGCAGAAAAGAGATAGGAAATCTTATAGAGAGAACAACAGATGTACAAACAGGCAACTTACAGAAGGGGAAGCTCAAATAACTGGATCATAATCCTCTGAAGAAATATTCACCCTCATTATAATTGGGGAAAGGCAAATTAAGATAGCAGCAAAATGCTCTTTTATACCCATCAGACTGGCAAAACATTTAAAAAGAATAAGCTAATAACAAGTGTTGGTAACAATGTAGGGAAACAGGGATCCTCACACATTGCTAGGAATTAGGTATATGGATATAGCCATTTTGGAGAGGAATTTGGAAGTGTTTAGAAAATTTAAGTTTGTACATGCCTCGTGAAAGAGCAACTCCACTTATGGGTATATATACCCCCAGAAATTGCTTTCACAGTCACACAGTGGCTTATATGAAAATGTTCATTGCAATATTGTAATAGAGAGGAGTTGGAAACAACATAAATGCCCATCAACAGGGGAATGGATACATAAGATGCAAAATATGCAAATCTTGGAATACTTGGTAATAATCAAAGTGAACACACTAGATCTATAGATGAAAACCTAATTAGCTCTCCATAACTGTGATATTGCATGAAATAAGAAGGCAGAAAGAGATATGCAAAATAATATCATTCATGTAAAGCAAACACACAAGACTCAGTGTCTATCCAGGAAGGAGATGGAATTAGGAAGGGCAATAAAAAGGGAAAGAAATAAGGTAGGATGAATAAAAATAGAAATAAAATGGGTCATGCATGAACTAATGATAGTGTGACTGTAACATAATTCTAATCAATGCTGTTCTTTGCACGTGAGGCACAGCTTCCTGCCCACCAAAAAGGAATAATAAAATAGAAAGAAAGAAATGAGAGAAGGTATAGGAAAGTGCCCAAAGCCATGTCTGGAAACCAATACTTACTCAGCAAATGTGAGTTTCCTTTTTCCTGATTCATCTCTTTTTTTTTCCTTTGAGAGGGAAGTCATGATGAGTAAGGAGTACTAAGAGCCAAACACCTGGGCATTTGCATATGTCCATGGATTCCAGTAGAGCCACCTGGAAGAGGTGCCTCGGCTGGAGGACACCAAAAGTGAGACAAGGGCATATGGTTAGAGACCAGCAAGAGGCCTCCACATCCTTAAATGTTTTTCAATGGGATATGAGCTCTTTTTGTTCCTTATGTCCCCAGTCCTATCATCTTTGTATTGAGAACTTGACCCAAAGTGCCAAATCAGTAGGGTTGCCAGGCTGGCAGTCCTGGATCCATTCATTCAGTGCTGGGCAGAAGCTTTCCCTCTTCTCCTGACTGAGCCAACACTACACCTGCCCAAAGACCTCCTGGCTACTCTGAGAAATGGGCTCTATAGCCTAGACACCTGATAGCTAGTTTAAGGAAACTGCCTTCTCCATAAGGGACACAGGAAATGAACCCAAAGGCAGTTATACTGTTAAATAGACTTAAGCCCACATACTGAGCTAAAAAGTTTCTGGCAGGAAGGTTCTCAGAAAGCCTAATTTTCACTTGCCTCAGCCTTCATTCCTGCTGGAGGCCAACCAGTTTAGGCCAGACTTGCTCAGCCTGAACAGAGCTAGTTCTGGAGATAGTAGCCTCTAGGGATATGCTCCCAAAGAAGAGAAGTAAGGTAAGTAGTGGGAAAAGCCTTGTTCCCAAGGACAAGGTTTAGAAAGAGCAACCTATGAGACTTGAGTCATGATGAAAGTGGAGCAACCAGACAGGAATGCCTCAAGTCCAGTTGGACTTTGACCTATTTTGTAGCTGAGGGGTAACATTCCCTCACAGAGGTCCCAAGACAGAACCAGGGCAGAGAGAGGGAGAGAGACAGAGAATCTGAAGCAGGCTCCAGGCTCTGTGTAATTAGCACAAATTCACGGACCATGAGATCATGACCTGAGCTGGACACTTAACTGAATGAGCCACCCAGGTACCCACAGGCCAGTGTTCTAAGAACCAGGAGAATGGTATTGTAAGAAAGGAAAAATTCTTCCTCTACCCTTCAAGATTTCTCAGCTGGACTAAGAATTAAATTGGCATGAGGCAGATTAACAGAAAAAAAATCCCCTGAAGTTTTATTACATGCACATGGAAGCCCAATGATGAAATTGAGACCTGAAGAAATGACCAAGGCAAGCAGATTTTGTAATATTTAGAAAAAAAGACAATAAATCTGTGAGGATTTGACAGGGCAGAGAAGACTTAACTTTGGGAGCTTCAATAAGTAAGGAATTCTAAACAATTTGGGCTGAGGTAGTAAATTAGTAAGAAATAATAGATCTTTATACAGCCTTCTCAGCCTGAATTTCCTAACTTTGGTGATAAGTATATATGTCTCTTTACCTCATGGTACAGGGAGGGTACCTTTCACAAGGAGATTTATTACTTGATTTCAGGGGGACAGAGTAGGATTTGAGTGTCCTTCTTGCACAGGATGTCTCTTAAGTAACTTTTATTTAAAATAACCAATATGCCAAAGTGGCACATTTTGGGGCAGCCCCCTGCCTTCGCCCCTATAAGACAGGAATAGACAAGTACATATGGGGTTATAAAAGGGAAAGGATTTTGGAAAGAGCAATTATTTATAATTTACTCTTCTCTTCTGAACCAAGCTCCTGCTTGCTGGGATTCTTATTGGGCCAGTGTCAGGACTTGACGTTGACCTTAGCTTTGGTGGTGTTAAGGGAGATGGAAGCCTGGTCCTACCAAGCTACAAAGCTGCTTGCCTGTCTGTCTGGGGAAAAAAGGGACTCAGCCATGTGGTGAGCATCCATCTTTATGCCCACTTAACTCCTTGCCTTCATTGTATCTTCACCTATACCTCCCCCACCCCCCCACGTCCAAGCTGTACAGCCCTGAGTCCTTCTGGCTAATTCCTCGATATCTGTTGTTTATGTCTGTCTCTTACCTTTCAAGGTCAGGCAGTTGGGATTTGCTGATTTATTTATTTTTTTTATTTGTATTTAAAGGTTTTGCAGGCTTCCTGCCCAGGAACACAAATGGCATGGGGAGTGTCAGTCCGCTCTGAGTACTCCTCTGTCCAGTGTCCTTGGCAGGATGAGGGAGAAAGCAGGGGCTGGGGCCAGGTGATGGGGGGGACACTGCTGGTCACATGTTCCAATGCTCACTTTCTCAGCTTTTGTTATCAATGGCCCCTCACCCTCCTCCCACTTGGACTATGAAGGGATAGGCACTGAGGTTGGGGGGAGGGTGTAGAGAGATAGGAAGAATTATTAAGAATTATGGAACACTTACCATGTGCCTCTGAGGTCAGTACTATTATCATCCCTCAGTTTATAGTTGAGAAAACTGAGGCCCAGAGAGGATAGATAACTTTCATCAGGTCTCATGGACACTTATTTGTGGAGATAAGATCTAAAGCTAGGTTTGTCTGACTCCAGCTGTGCAGTCCTTAACCACTCAGCTATCCTGTAAGGAGCCCTAGGTTATACTCCTGGCCATGTCACCAGTATTTGTGGCTGTTAATGCAAAAACCTCCCTAGGCTTCCATTTCCTCTGGTATAAAATGGGAATGACAGCCTTTGTTCTGCTTAACTCCTGGGGTTGCCATGAAGGTCAAATGGGCTATGGGATATGAAAGGATTAAAAAAACCACATACCACTGGTGGGAGAATGGGAAATAGAATGAACACGGGATCTGTGAATTGGGCTGTTGGGCTGTTGGGTTTCCGGTTATGGCTGTTACCTTCTCTGGTTCTGTGACCTTGGGTGAATTACATCAGGTTTGGGCCTCAACAGTAAAATGAAGGAGGTAAACTCAAAGATCCTATTCAGGTCTATGGCTCTGATCACTTGCCCTCTCTCAAGTCTTAGGCCATCTGCCTGCTGCTAGAGTGAAATTATCCCACTAAGCCTTCTTCTTTCACTGTGTTCACAGTGGCGCTGAAATGGTTTGGAATGAACACAGAGAAAGAACCTAAACAGTCTCCATGTGTCCTACTGTCCCCCTTTTATTCTCTAACACCACAGTGTTAATTGCTGTTATCACTCTCCCTACTACTTCCTTCTCATTAACATGGGGGAGCGGGGGAGAACGCCTTAACCCCATCTCCTTATAGTCCAGCACAGCCCTGTTCCCACTTGGTGTCACCTGATGCTGCTTTTGGGGATCTTCCCAGAAGATCCTGGTCCCAGACTTAATCTGTGGAGTAGCTCACAGTAAGAGGCTTGACTTAAAATGCTATGCCCCCAGTCATATCTCAAATTCATGAAGCACCATTTTACTGGGTATTTATTATGTGCAAAATACTCTGCTGAGCACTAGGAAGGAAAGAATCAGGTAGATGAGAAGTTTCGAGTCTGCTGGGTGAGATGAATGTGTCCCCTAGTACATGTAACACTTTGTGTGCTTACTAGAACATTCAGAACTCAATTGCATCAGATTCTCAAAACTTCTAGGAGATAAGCAGGGCAGCAGCATCTTCATTTTATAGATGAGTAAACTGAGTCATGTGAGTACATGTGAGACCATGTGCCTGTAAAATTAGAAGAGTGAAGATAGAAAAGTAGGTGGCAATTGTAGAGGTGTTTGGTGATGTGAGGTGGACACGTTCTAACTATACAGGGTGGTGAGCCATGGAAAGAGAAGCATTGTGGGAAGGTTTTGTTTTATGTTTACTGAGCTTATTCTCAGGGAACTGAGGGGTCAGTCACCAAGACTGTATTTTTACGCAGAGGATTCAAAGCTTAGGGAACTCACAGGGCCTGAGCACTGTTCTCAGATAGCCTGTGGGTTGAGAAGATGGAGGGGTACTGTAGGATAAGCAAAGTGAAGAGAATGAAACTTCTTCTCTATACCCTCCGTTGAGTCTTCCTTATGGAAGTTCCAGAATGGAGCCTTAGGATTTCATTGGGAGTCCAGGAGGCTCTCCACAAAGTTTTGCTCTCAGAGCCTTTAAAAAACCAGTCCTATAGGACAGCCCAGTTTCTTAGTATAATCTGCCCTGCTAGGAGTGCTCTCTGAGCTCCAGGAGCTCTGCATGTTGCCCAGCCCTCAGTGCTCTGGCCTCTTTCAAAGGGAGAGCTGGAGGGCATGTTTGCCAAGCTCCCTAACAAGCAATGTCTTCTCTGGCAGCCCTGCTCTGCTGTTCTGATGGAATAATTGAGCACAGAAGTATATGCATATAAGTGTATGCATGTGTGTGTAAGGAGGGCTGGGGGAGCACTTGTATTACCTGGGGAGTAATTCTCTTCCACCTTCCCGTTACTTTACTAGCTACCTCCTTCTCCAGACTCTTGATTTAGCTGTACTTTCTTCCTTCGTTTTTGGTCCTTCTCAGATTCCTAGGAGGGGCTCCTTGCTCTGTGCCCTAAGGCCACACTGGCCCAGGACCGTACTAAAGCAATGCAAAAGGATTTTTTCTGCCTCTCCCCCACCAGGCATAGGGAACCAGATCCTCAGTGGAGAAGCACTAAATCAGGAGGTGGAGGACAGGAGATCAGGTTCATCTATACATATCCAGACAGTGTGCATAGTGGTTTGAAACATGGGATTTGGAGGCAGATTGTTTAGGTTCAAGCCTTGGTTTTTATCCTATTAGCTGTGTAACATTTCTATGTTTCAGTTGCCTTTTCCTCTAAAAGGAGGATAATATGGAGTGCCTGGGTGGCTCAGTCGGTTAAGTGTCTGACTTCAGCTCATGTCATGATCTTATAGTTCGTGAGTTCAAGCCGCACACTGGGCTCTCTGCTGACAGCACAGAGCCTGCTTTGGATTCTCTATTTCCCTTTCTCTCTGCCTCTTCCCAACTAGCGCTCTCTCTCTCTCTTTCAAAACTAAATAAACATTAAAAAGTTGGAACTGAAGAAATTAAAAGTAATTGCTGGGTGCCTAGTAATTATGGGGTGCGTGGGTAGCTCAGTCAGTTAAACATCCGACTTTGGCTCAGGTCATGATGTCAGTGTTCATGAGTTCAAGCCCCAGATCGGGCTCTCTGCTCTCAGCACGGAGCCTGCTTCAGATCCTCTGTCTCCCTCTCTTTGTGTCCCTCTCCTGTTCTTTCTCTCTCTCAATAATAAATCAACATTTAAAAAATTTTAAAAAGGAGGATAATAATAATACCTTCCTTATGGGGATATTTTATGATTCAATGCATTATTGTCTATAAAGTGGCTAGACAGTGTAGGAGCACATACTAAGCACTCAATAACTATTAGCTGTAGTTGTTTTCCCTTATCCACCCTCCACCCATAGTCAAGGTAGGATGAGGTGGATCATGGACTCTTCCTCAACCAGCCATGCCCTTTCAAGGCTGGAGCTTTGGGAATGTGTTGTCCTCTACCCCCCACACCACCCCAATATAATTGCTATTGATATTGTTTTAGTTTGCCTTGTAGGGAATAGGCTCAGGAGGATTTTTTCCCAACTCCAAGCTATCAGGGATTCTTAATAGACACCTGCACTGATGAGGTGCCATGGCACCTTCTAAAGATTTCTTTCCAGAGATTCTTGGTTCAGCCTCAGCCCAGTGTAATCAGTTCTGAAGCCCTGAATACCTCTGAAAGTGCTGCCTGTGTGAGTCCCAACATTGTCATTCCTTGAGAGTATGAGGACCAGTGGTCTACCTTATGCAGAGAACAGGATGGTCTAGTTTGGGGTTGGCAGTAGGTACCCTAAGCCTCCTAGTCAAGAACAGCAGGAAATGTCAGAGTGGGCTGGGGAGGAGATCATAGCCTATAGGGGCCAAAGGAAGGCCATCCATGCGCCTAGCAAGGGCATGCTCCTTACTGAAACCCCACCAGTGCATCCTGCTAAAGAGGTTACCTCAGGAAATTGATCAGCCTGAGAGAATAAGAGAGTCCAAAATCAATGAAAATTACAGAACTGAGGGAAGAGGGAAGAGTTGAGAGGTCCAGGCCAACTTTGAAGAAGCAGAGAATTAAAAATACTGAGCTTTTCATTTCTTTTCTTTTGGTGGAGAGGAATTAGGAGGGTGCTGGAGCTGGACAGGATGCAAGAAACATTTGTTACACTTGCTCTAGGAAGAGGTGAGTGCATGTGAATTCAATTTTCTGGATCAATGCCTAGAGTGGTCACATATCACCACAGATCAAGGATCCCTTTGGCACTATACTTCTCTTTGCAGGAGGCACACCCTGCCCCTCTCAGCCACCAGCCCTCTGTCCACAGCTGCTGCTACTTCTGTTCTTCCTAGGGCCTAAGTATGCCCCTATGCAGAATTTGGTGGCACCATGTTGGCTGACACTTGAATTCACATTTGCCCCATACACACTGAAGGAAACTTTAGGTTAGACACTGGGAGTGAGGGTGGCAGCATAACCCTGGCCCCCTATGCCCAGCCACTGAAGCCAACTTAGAGGATCCAGAGGAAGTTGGAGCTGAGGACTTGAATCTGAAAGAAAAACATTATTCATTCCACAAAGTCCTTTAAAGATGCACGTCCTCAGTAGTCAGACATTTCACTTGGGGCTTTGGTGTTTTTTTGCCATAGAATCAGGCTGCATCATGGCCCAGCTCCTGAGAGTTAAGTAAAAGAAGGTCCTGCCAAGAAGGCACTGTCTAGGAGGGGGCTGGGACAGTAGAAATCTAGACAAGGTTCTTGCCAAATCAATCCAGCCCTTAGGCTATGGAGATGTGGAAAGGAATTAAAGAAAGAGAACTACTATTTATCAGGTCCCCATGATTATGTGTCAGGCAGGGTGCTAGGGCTTTCCTGTAATGATAACTACCTTTTATTGAGCACCTACTATGTGTCATGCACTTTCTGTACATGATCTCATGTATTCTTCACAACTGCTTTCTGAGTTTGGCATTATTATCTCCACTTTTAAATTAAGTGACAAGCTCAGAAAAATTAAGTGGCTTGACCACAGTTGCACAGCCTGTACAGAACTGAGAATTGAATCTACTTCTGACTGACTTTGAAGCTGGTGTTCATTATATTACACAGTAATTCCTCAATGTAAAATCCTCTGAATCTTTGTCCCAGGAAATGCTCTAGAAAAAAAAAAAAAAAAGAATTTCTTGATTAAATTAGTCAGGGTAGGATAGGATAAATATTATTTAAAAAAAACCAAAACTGAGTGGTTTAATGCAATCAACAGATATTTTTTTATCCATGTTGCTTGGAGAGAGTGAGGATGGGCTGGGCTGGTGGACACTGATCTAGACAGTTATTCAGGGACTAAAGCTCATTTTCTAGTGTGGCTTGGCCACCTTTATGTCCCTGAAGCCCTTTACTGAATCCTCTGCTTCTGTCAACAGGTGAGTTAAAAGAGAGAAGGTGTAACAGGCACACCCATTCTTAATTACCACATCATGGAAGGGACATACATCACTTCTGCTCACATTCCAAAATAAGGATGACCACCTCATTGCAAGGAATCCTGGGAAGTGTTACTTGGCGGTGGGCCCTGTAAGAAGAGGAAATGGGTCCAGTAAGCATGTGTACAGTCTCTACCATACTGATCCAATATTCTACTGCAATCCCCTAAAGTATCAGCTGTGCTGATTTCTAGGTTGTGACCTTGGATGGGTTACTTAACCTCTCTGGGCCTTGATTTCCTCATTTATAAAATGAAAAGAACAGTGGTATCTATTAGGTGATGAAGATTACATAAGGAATAATACATGTGAAGCACTTCTCTCAGAGCCTAACACATAGCAAGTACTTGATAAATGGCTTATAGCTGCAAACTTTCTCTTTATCTTTTAGAGACCATATGCATGTTAGCATATTGGAGATTCTGAGAAGTCTCGAAGTGGAAACCCTTATTATTTTCAACTTCGACCAACCCAGCCTTTCCCCCCAACAGAGGTCCAAGGGGCCCCCTTTTTAAATACACCTTTCATCATCCACTGAAACTAAATGTCATCCTCTGAAATATGTTTTGGGAAACTCCACTCTCCTTCTAGCAAGGGATCCAATAAATTTGTCAATGCTCTGAGATATTTCCATTTGATGTTACTGATACTTTCTTTCCTATTCACTATCTCCACTTTGGTGGGGGGTGAGAGGAGGTTTTTTTTTTTAAAAAAATGCTGGCCTGTGTCAGCTGGGAACAGGGAAAGAGGCATTGTGTCTTTGTTGGGGCTGGGACCTTCTTTCTTTTTCTTTTTCTTTTTTTAATATAGTTTATTGTCAAGTTGTCAAGTTGGTTTTCCTATAACATCCAGAGCTCATCCTAATAAGTGCCCTCCTCCATGACCATCACCCATTTTCACATCTCCCCCACCCTGCACCAACCCTCAGTTTGTACTCAGTAATTAATATTCTCTTGTGGTTTGTCTTCCTACCTCTCAACTATTTTCCCCCTTCCCTTCCCCTATGGTCCTCTGTTAACTTCTTCTTGCTCTACATATGAGTGAAAACATATGGTATTTATCTTTCTCTACTTTACTTATTTCAATTACCATAATACCCTCGAGTTCCATCCACATTGCTACAAATGGCCAGATTTCATTCTTTCATATTGCCATGTAATACTCCATTGTATAGATAAACCATATATTCTTGATCCATTCATCAGCTGATGCACATTTAGATTCTTTCCATGATTTGGTAATTGTTGAAAGTGCTGCTATGAACATTGGGGTACATGTGCCCCTATGCATCAGCACTCCTGTATCTCTTGCATAAATTACTAGCAGTGCTATTGCTCAGTCATAGGGGAGCTCTATTGTTAATTTTTAGAGGAATCTCCACACTGTTCTCCAGAGCGACTGCACCAGTATACATTTCCACCAACAGTGTAAGAGGGTGCCCGTTTCTCCACATCCTCGCCAGCATCTGTAGTCTCCTGATCTGTTCATTTTAGCCACTCTGACTGGCGTAAGGTGGTATCTCAGTGTGGTTTTGATTTGTACTTCCCTGCTGATGAGTGACATTGAGTATCGTTTCATGTGTCTGTTAGCCATCTGGATGTCCTCTTTGGAGAAGTGTCTGTTCATATCTTCTGCCCATTTCTTCACTGGATTATATTTTTCAGGTGTAGAGTTTGGTGAGTTCCTTGTAGATTTTGGATACTAACCCTTATCTGGTATGTCATTTGCAACTATCTTTTCCCATTCCGTCAGTTGCCTATTAGTTTTGTTGATTGTTTCCTTTGCAGTGCAGAAGGTTTTTATCTTGATGAGGTCTCAATAGTTCGTTTTTGCTCCTGATTCCCTTGCCTTTGGGGATGTGTCAAGTAAGAAATTCCTGCGGTTGAGGTCAAGGATGTTGTTTCCTGCTTTCTCCTGTAGGGTTTTGATGGTTTCCTGTTCACATTCAGGTCCATCATCCATTTTGAGTTTCTTTTTGTGTATGGGGTAAGAAAGCGGTCTAGTTTCATTCTTCTGCATGTTGCTGTCCAGTTCTCCCAGCACCATCTGTTAAAAAGGCTGTCTTTTTTTCCATTAGATACTCTTTCCTGCTTTGTCAAAGATTAATTGGCCATACATTTATGGGTCCAATTCTGGGTTCTGTATTCTATTGCACTGATCTATGTGTCTGTTTTTGTGCCAATACCATACTGTCTTGATGATGATAGCTTTGTAGTAGAGGCTAAAGTCTGGGATTGTGATGCCTCCCATTTTGGTTTTCTTCTTCAATATTACTTTGGCCATTCGGGGTGTTTTGTCGTTCCATATGAATTTGTGGATAGTTTGTTCTAGCTTTGAGAAGAATGCTGGTGCAATCTTGATTGGGATTGCATTGAATTTGTAGATTGATTGGGTAATAATGACATTTTAACAATGTTTATTCTTCCAATCGATGAGCATGGAATGTATTTTTTCATTTCTTTGTGTTTTCTTCAATTTCCTTCATAACTTTTCTATAGTTTTCATCATACAGATCTTTTACATCCTTGGTTAGGTTTATTCCTAGGTATTTTATGTTTTTTGTGTGTGTGTGCGATTGTGAATGGGATCAGTTTCTTAATTTCTCTTTCTGTTTCTTCATTATTGCTGTATAAAAATGCAACTGATTTCTGTATGTTGATTTTGCACCCAGCGACTTTGCTGCATTTACGGATCAGTTCTAATATGCTTCTGGTGGAGTCTCTAGGGTTTTCCTTGTAGAGTATCATGTCATCTGTGAAAAGTTAAAGATTGACTTCATCTTTGCCAATTCTGGTGCCTTTTATTTCCTTTTGTTGTCTGATTGCTGATGCTAGGAATTCCAGCAGTATGTTAAACAACAGTGGTGAGAGTGGACACCCCTGTCGTGTTCCTGATCTCAGGGGGAAAGCTCTCAGTTTTTCTCCATTGAGGATGATGTTAGCTGTGGGCTTCTCATAAATGGCTTTTATGATGTTAAAGTACGTTTCTTCTATCCCAACTTTCTCGAGGGGGTTTAATATGAAAGGATGCTGTATTTTGTCAAATGCTTTTTCTGCATCTATCAACAGGATCGTATATTAATGTGATGTATCACATTGATTGATTTGTGAATATTGAACCAGCTCTGTAACCCAGGAATGAATCCCACTTGATCATGATGGCTAATTCTTTTTATATGCTGTTGAATTTGATTTGCTAGTATCTTGTTGAGTATTTTTGCGTCCGTATTCATCAGGGATATTGGCCTGTAGTTCTCTTTTTTTGCTGGGTCTCTGTCTGGTTTTGGAATCAAAGTGATGCTGGCTTTGTAAATGAGTCTGGATGTTTTCCTTCCATTTCTATTTTTTGGAATTGCTTTGAGAAGAATGGTATTGACTCTGATTTAAGGGTCTGGTAGAATTCCCCAGGGAAGCCATCTGGCCTAGGACTCTTATTTGTTGGAAGATTTTTGATAACTGATTCAATTTCTTCACTAATTATGGGTCTGTTCAGATTTTCTATCTTTTCCCATTTGAGTTTTGATAGTGCGTGTGTGTTTGGGAATTTGTCCATTTTTTCTAGGTTGTCCAGTTTGTTGGCATATAATTTTTCATAGAATTCCCTGATAATTGCTTGTATTTCTGAGGGATTGGTTGTAATAACTCGATTTTCTATCGTGATTTTGTCTATTTGGGTGCTCTCTCTCTTTCTCTCTTCTCTCTCTCTCTCTCTCTCTCTCTCTCTCTCTCTTTGAGAAGTCTGGCTAGAGGTTTATCAATTGTGTTTAGTTTTTCAAAAAAAACCAACTCTTGGTTTCACTGATCTGTTCAACTGATCTGTTGGGTTATTTTTGTTTTGTTTTGTTTTTGTTTTTTGGGTTTTTTTTTTTGAATCCATATTGTTCATTTCTTCCCTGATCTTTATTATTTCTCTTATTCTGCTTGGTTTGGGGTTCTCTTGCTGCCCTGCTTCTAGTTCCTTTAGGTGAGCTGTTAGATTTTGTATTTTTACTTTTTCTTGCTCCTTGAAATAGTCCTGGTTTCAAATGTAATTTCCTCTTAGAACTGCCTTTGCTGCATCCCAAAGAGTTTGGATTGTTGTATTTTCATTTTCGTTTGTTTCCATATATTTTTAATTTCATCTCTAATTGCCTGGTTGACCCATTCGTTCTTTAATAGGGTGTTCTTTAACCACCACACTTTTGGAGGTTTTCCAGACTTTTTCCTGTGATTGATTTCATGTTTCATAGCATTGTGATCTGAAAGCATGCTTAGTGTCATATCAATTCTTTTATATTTATGGAGGGCTGCTTTGTGACCCAGTATGTAGTTTAACTTGGATAATGTACCATGTGTACTCAAGCAGAAAGTGAATTCCATAGCTTCAGGATGCAGAGTTCTAAATATATCTGTCAAGTCCATCTGGTCGAATGTGTCATTCAGGTCCATTGTTTCTTTAGTGATTTTCTGTCTACTTGATCTATGCATTGCTGTAAGTGGAGTATTAAGGTCTCCTGCAATTAGCACATTCTTATCAATGATATTGCTTTTGTTTGTGATTAATTGTTTTATGTATTTGGGTGCTCCTAATTCGGTGCATAGACATTTATAATTGTTAGCTCGTCCTGATGGATGGACCCTGTAATTATTGTATAATGCCCTTCTTCATCTCTTGTTACTTTACAGTAAAGTCCCGTTTGTCTGATAGAAGTATGGCTACTCCAGCTTTCTTTTGACTTTCAGTAGCATGATAGATATTTCTCCATGCTCTCACTTTCAATCTGAAGGTGTTTTCAGGTCTAAAATAAGTCTCTAGTAGACAGCCAATAGATGGATCTTGCTTTTTTTTTTAATCTATTCTCCTTCCCTATGTCTTTTAGTTGGAGCATTTATTCCATTTACATTCAATGTTATTGAAAAATATGAGTTTAGAATCATTGTGTTCTCTGTGGGATTCATGCTTGTAGTGGTATCTTTGGTACCGTGTTCCTTGCAACATTTCTCTCATAGGGTCCCCCTTAGGATTTCTTGTAGGGCTGGTTTAGTGTTGATGAATTCCTTCAATTTTTGTTTGTTTTGGAAAACCTTTATCTCTCCTTCTATTGTAAATGACAGGCTTGCTGGATAAAGGATTCTTGGCTGCATATTTTTCCTGTTCACATTCCACAATCACATTGAAGATTTCCTGCCATTCCTTTCTGGCCTGCCAAGTTTCAGTAGATAGGTCTGCTACTACCATGATATGTCTGCCTTTGTATGTTTATCCATAGCTGCTTTCAGAATTCTCTCTTCATCCTTATATTTTGCCAGTTTCACTATGGTATGTGATGCAGAATATTGATTCAAGTTATGTCTGAGGGGAGTTCTCTATGCCTTTTGGATTTCAATGTCTGTTTCTTTCCCCAGATTGGGGAAGTTCTAGGCTATGATTTGTTCAAGTACCCCTTCAGACACTTTCTCTCTCTTCTTCTTCTAGAATTCCTATGATTTGGATATTGTTCTCTTTGATTGCATCATTCAGTTCTCAAATTCTCCTTTCATGCTCCTGCATCAGTTTATCTCTCTTTTTCTCAGCTTCCTTTTTTTCTATAATTGTATCTTTTAATTTACCTATTCTCATCATTGCCTCTTCAATCCGTGCTGTGACTGCCTCCATTTTATTATGTACTTCATTTTTAACATTTTTAAATTCATCATAACTATTTTTAAGAGCCATGATCTTTGCAGCAATCGTGTCTCTGCTGTCTTCTATGCCTATTTCAACCGCAGTGATTAATTTTATGACTATTCTAAATTCTTGGTCAGTTATGTTGCTTGCATCTGTTGTGATCAATTCTTTAGCTGTCACTTCTTGGAATTTCTTTTGCGTAGATTTCTTCCATTTCGTCATTTTGGCTAGCTTTCTGTCTCTTGTACCTTCTAAAGGCTTGTTATGTGCTCTGCACCTGTGAGTACTGCTATATTAAAGGAGGCTCCTACACTATCCAGGGCCTGGCTATTCAGAAAGTGTTCCCTTAAGGGTGTCCCTTGGTCTCTTTTGATGTGAATTTGCTTAATTTATTTCCCTACTCATAGTGATGTTGGGTTCTCCATCATGTGTGCTTTGGTTTGTTTTTTGAAGTAGCCCTGGATTGGAAAACAGACAGACAAAGAAACAGGGAACAAAAACAGGCAAACACACAGACAAATCAAACAAGCAAACCAACAACAACAACAACAACAACAGACAGTCTAAAAGCATAAAACCCAGAAATCCCAGCTACAAATAAAGAGCACGGTGGAGGCAGTGCTGATAGAAGAGCATATACAAAGAGAGAAATGACAGGGTTGGGGAGAAAGAGAAAATGAACATTGACTAGAAAGAGAGACTAAAAGTCTTAATCCAGAGAGAGAAAAAGGAGAATGCGGCCAGAGGCAAGGAGACAGAAATGAAGATAATGTTATCCAGAGAAACTATATAGTCTGATTATTTCAGAGAGAGGGAGAAAGGAAAGTAAAGAAGGAGGTGTAGAACATGCATCAGGAGGATGTATTAAATATGTCTGTTTAAGCAAATTTATAACAAGAATAACCAGCCCAGAGGAAGGGAGAGATAAGAATGAGAAAATGGAGAATATACCTGAATAGCAAGAATTAGTCTAGAGTTAATCACAGCAATGCAGCAGTGCTGGTTTTGGGGGAGGGGCCTTCTGTTTTTCTAGCATCTATAGGCTCCCAGCAGCTCCCCAGCACAGATGGATGTGGTTTGGTGTAGGAGAGTCCTGCCTCCACTGTGGATCCTTTGGGCTTATCCCTGAGGTGCCGCCTTGATGGTTGTGGGGAGAAAAATGTCGCCCCCCCACCCCGCCCCTTCACCTTGAACCAGGTGTCCCAAATCACTCTTTTGGATCTGTTCTCACTGTGCCACAGGCATAGCCAAGGTACGCCAAGTCGCCCCCTACACAACTGCTTCCAAGCTCTCATTCCATATGCATTAATGATGCTGCCTAAAATGTAATCCCCTGAGCCTGGCACTTCAGAACAGGGGGTTGGTTCCTCCAGATGCCCACTCAGCCCCTGGGGTACCACCTGACCTGGAGGGAAGTTCTTTTGTCCCCTAGCATGGGGAATAGGACAGGATCCCCCTCCATCCTGTGCTGAGGTTTTTCTCTTGTCCAGATACAGTTCTACACTTTTCCTTGGGAAAGTTATTTAAATTCTCAGAGTCTCAGTTTTATTTTGTGCAAAATGATGATGATAATAATTTCTCCTTTGTGGGATAAAAGTGAGATAATGTATAAATTACTCATTGTAGCAAGGGAGAATGCACAGGTGCGGAAGGATGGATCTTTCAGGAGTTGGACTTTAGTGATTTGGGAGAGGATTTAATGAAGTAGGGTTTACTCTGAATTGGATACTGTCAGGAAGCAGAAGTAATTCTACAACTGGGTATCTCAGATGTAAAGAAAAGGGAACCCTTTTACACTGTTGGTGGGAATGGAAACTGGTACAGCCACTCTGGAAAACAGTATGGAGGTTCTTAAAAAAATTAAAAATAGATCTACCTGTTTACACAGCCATTTCACTAGTAAGTATTTATCAAAATGATACAAAAATGCTGATTTGTAGGGACACCTGTATCCCCATGTTTATAACAGCACTGTCAACAGTCGCCAAATTATGGAAAAAGTCCAAATGTCCATGGATTGGTGATGGATAAAGAAGATGTGCCTTACGTATACAATGGAATATTACTTGGCGATAAAAAAAGAATGAAATCTTGACATTTGCAACAATGTGGCTGGAACTAGAGGGTACTATGCTAAGTGAACTAAGTCACAGAAAGACAGATATCATTTCATTCATATGTGAAATTTGAGAAACTCAACAGATGAACATAGGACAAGGAAAAGAAAAATAAGATAAAAACAGAGAGGGTGGCAAACCATAAGAGACTCAAATACAGAAAATAAACTGAGAATTGCTTAGGGGAGGTTTGTGGGGGAATGGGTTAAATGGGTGATGGGTTTTAAAGAGGCCACTTTTTGAGATGAGCACTGGGTGACATACGTGAGTGATGAATCAATCACTGGGTTCTAGTCCTGAAGCCAAGACTACATTGTATGTTAACTAACTTAATTTAAATTAAAAAATCTTATCTAAAAAAAGGGGAGGTTAGAGCTAAGAAAAAGATGTAAATTAGCCAGAATTGGGGGAAGTTTGGTCATTTCTACGGCTTAGATAACGTTCTCATTTTGTCTGTGTTCAGACAGCAGTATTTCCACTCTAATCCTCTACCATTTGAGCTATTTTGCCCCCAATACTCGCCTTTTTTGATCTTGATCCATCATGGTCACAGAATGGCCTTGTCTGATATTGATGTTCTATTACATTGTTCAGCAGGAGAATAATAAGACCCAATTGATACTACCAGATCAGGTCCTAGTTGTCAGGGGACTTAGTGCCTCCTTTATACCCAAGAGCAGATAAAGTCAGGCTGTAGGACACTAATCAGTGATATCCAGATTCTCACCATTGCCAAGACTTTGCTGATCAGAAGTTTGTTTGGAGAATGTAGTCTGTAATAGGACTAGGGTTAGTGTATTCTGCTCCTTATGCTGAAGGATGAGTTGTTGAGTCATGTGATGTGACAGTTGTTGTGTAGTAGCATTTAAATCGCTGAACAGGATACATCAGCTAACTGTAATACTAACAATTATCAGAAACAAAATGCTAATTCATCAAGGAAACAAGTGGCTTTCTACCCTCCCCAGCTGTATTGTTTATCTTGTTGTATATGGGCATAGCAAAAAGTATTTGCTATAATATAAAATTCCCCTTGATTAGTTAAGAAGAAATCAAAGGTAATGTGATTGTTCATAACAGCCCTGGCTACTGAATTTAGACTAGTTTTTTGGGGTTTTCTGAGTAGGGGTTATGTTATTTATGACTGTTTTTACAGGCAGAAATAAACTGTGGACCATCTTTGTCAGTTGTATTATTCCTAATGTGGGAACCACAGTTTGAATAGTATCCATGAAGAGGCAGTCAGTTTATCCCTTCTGGAAATTCTCCAGAGTAACTTGAGCTTCATTTGGGAGGTAATTGGGTAATTTGTGGGTAAATTAAAAATTATTTCTAGAGAAACATAATCCTCTAAGGAAGTGGTAATTTTAAATACCTGAAAATCTTGAAAAATTATTCTGAATCCACAGTATAAGTTAGTGTAATGTCTGATAGCCACACATGAAGTTGTACCCTAGTGGGGGCACAGACTATACTGGAGACAAATGTATCCTTTATGACAATAAAATGAGCCTGCTCTATGTCTTTCTAAATTAACACTGTTTTTTATTTTTAATTAAAAATTTTTAAAAATTTTTAATTTATTTTTTAGAGGGAGAGAGAGACAAAGTGAGTGGGGGAGGAGCAGAGAGAGTGACACAGAATCTGAAGCAGGCTCCAGGCTCCTAGCTATCAGCACAGAGCTCGACCAGGGGTTCGAACTCACAAACCACGAGATCATGACCTGACCCAATGTTGGACACTTAGCCGACTGAGCCACCCAGATGCCCCTTAACACTTTTTTGAGTCAAGTTGAACAGTAGAGGCCAAAGGGTCTCTGAAGGTCTGTGTAGGATGTTGAAAATTTCCCTAACAGAAGTAAACAGAAAGTTGTTTCCTTCTTGATTCATAGTAAATGAAGAAGCCTAATTAGGTTTCAAGTATCACAGAAACTAGAGCAGAGTTGGTAGTATAGTGGTGAGCATAGCTGTCTTTCAAGTATCACAGAAATGACAGTGTGAAAGGGCTTTCAATAGGAGGTTACCTGAAAATTGGTGAATGTCTTTTTCTCCATAAAAGAGTTTGCACACCTTGGGGAACCGCTGAGCTTAGTGTTGATCTAGAACTAAGCTAATTGAAGTTTTTTCTATCTTTTGCTATTGCTGTTATAGCTCTTAGACAAGGTGCTTTCTCTTAGCTACTGGATCTAATGAAGAACTGAATTAAGCAATATACTTTTGACCATTCCCATGTAATTAAGCTAGTACCCCAGTGCCTATCTAGAAACTTCATAAACAAAATCAAAAAGAGAGATTGTGAATCTAAAATCCTGGAAAAATCTTTGGTAGAGAGGTATAAATCAATCTGTGTTTAAATAGGGCTATATTTCTATTAACTTTAAAATTATTCAACATAAAATGATATCAATATTTGCATATTTTACTTTTATCTGGAAGATAAACTATTTTAATTACATCACATTACTTTAATATTAAGTTCTCATAACAGTGTGACTTAAAAGTTGGAGAAATTTAGATAACATCATTATTCTTATCCTTTCTTTTTTATGAGGTGAATGGGCAAATCTTTGTGTTACTTACTGACCATTTTAGAAAACTCAAAGATTTTTTAGGCATAAAATGCACCTTAATAGTTTTGTTACTCTGCATTTGTGAAAGGTAAAATTAAGAATAGTTGTTAGAAGGGACAAGGTAAATCAAAATATCTAAGGGAAGAAATATTTATCATTAACACTGTAAAACTACCTAATGATAACATCTACTAAGAAATTACTTTTTTTTAATGAAAGTAAGAAATTGCTTAAAACACAATTTCAGAATATGTCACAAAGTTTTGAGAGTTAACAGAATAATTTGGTGGCAGAAAGGAACCTCTATTAATCTGATCATAGACTTAGTCATTCCACGTAAAAAAAGACTCGTATTCTAATTTTACTCCTTTGGGACATTATTCATGTAACAATGTGTAATAAAAGATTTATGAATATATCTTTATATATGTACTTATGCATACACAGTTATATAAATGTAAAATAGGCTGTAATCTCAAGTTTTTATCTACAACTATAAATATAATTAACTTATCGGTATATTAAATAAAACATACATTATATTAAATAACTATGACAACTTTTTAAATAAGCAAAATGAAAATAATATCCATTATCTTATATATATGTTTCTATTTCCCTGTGATTCTTGTACCAACTCTAACTAACCATTTATATTAATTCTTATCATTCAACAAAATACCCAGCTTTTCTTTCTTCAGACATAAAAGAAAACTAGAGAACAGAAGGTAAAAAATTATTTAGCAATTTTTCCTCCAAGAGAAAGTATTTCTTATCATTTTAACAGTTTCAATAGGCAAAATATATATAAAATATTGTTCAAAGATGTTTGCAGAGGGAGGAGCCAAGATGGCGGAGAGGAAGGGAGTTCTGTAAACTTCGTCTGCCCCATCGATCAAACTGAGAAGGACATTACTCTCATCTGCAAGAGCGGAAGGAGAAAATACGGACTCCAGAAGGAAGAGAACCTGAAGGATACCTGAGAGAATATATCTCATCCCTACCTCTCCCCTCAACTGGTCATACACTTTTAG